>NWSH02000437.1:13572265-13631362 GCA_002382865.2 Heliothis virescens | reverse complement strand
TTATTTTGTTTGTGCTTTCGTTTTATTATGAGTTCCCACAGTTATAATTTTTCCATCACATGCATACTGATTTAGAGCGATAAGAAATAAACCAACAAAATAAAGTTATTTTAAAATATTGGCTCTTTGTTAATTACCCAGTAAACTATATTTTTTGATATTTTAAATGAATTAAATAAATATTTATGGTTAATGAACTAAATAATCGATGTTAAGGTGAATGCGACGACTAGAAGCGGGAAATTCAAATATAAAATGGTTTTTTCATGTTTTACCTAAGTTAACATTGAATATGAGGCGTAATCTTATGTTTCGCGATTATAATACACCACAAGGTAATTTTTGATGTCCTTGTTTAACTCCGAAACTTCTTACAATTCAAATGTTACTGGATATACCATGATATTTCGCAATAAAAAGTTTATACAGTAACATTTAAATTGTAAGAAGTTTTTGTGTCGAGGGTTTTTTAAATTTTAGATTTAATTTCATACTATTTATAGGTAGGTCAGTCGGTACCTATAGGATACGAAGCTATTTATCATAGCCATCACTTTATTTCTTTGAAAACACGACTACCACGCATGACAGCTGGAACAAACTAAACCAACGATATCGGTCGCGGTGGACAAACGATCGACGTCACGTCATTTTAAATTCGGCCCGAAATAATCTAATTCTCGTTGACGTGACGTTGACGGCGGCGGTGGACAAACGGCCTTACAGTAACTAACTAGGAAATTACGTCATCACTGATAATTGAAATTGCGAAACTACTAGGTTTTCAATTATTTGGTAGAATTTTCAAATGTAAAAGGGAAAATTCGAAGCTCTATGCGTGTTCTTTGAAATAATAAGATTTATGTTCACAAAAATCTAGATTAAAAGTTTTTACTCAAAGCCTTAAAACTATGAGATGTTTTTAACCTTTATGATATTAAAACAATTCAAGAGTCAAGTGCAACTTGACAAGCAAATCAAACAACAGTACTAGATAACACACATATAGCAAAAGCTCACATCATAAATGTTTGCTATAGATTATAACAAAAATCTAGAAAGTACGTCATTAGCCGTCTCTTGTCCCGCAATAATTCTATCAGACAAAGCTAAAGTTGTCTCACAAAATAAATTGCCTGTTCCTGTGCGAATATGATCTACGACAGCTATCAGTATTGTGAGTACTGGATATATTAATTCGGCCACAATGCCAAGATCGTCGTTAATGGCCGCCGTGTTCCCTGGAGACCTCTTGGCTTTATAGCCCAAATTTTCTTTATTACGGACTTATGAATGCTAGGCCCAGGCCTTTGGTACTAATAAAAATGTGGTAATTAAATCTTTGGCTGTTTCGTGGGCATAATATTATGAAAACGAGGTTCTTAATGATGCCTTTTTTAAGTCTGCTTTTCTATAGTGCTATAATTTCGTCTCTAACTTCTAATGTCCAAAAAAGAATTTTCTAAAAGTAGTTTATATTATTGATAAAATATTCTTATAGGTTTTACTGGACCTCATTATCGCAGTGAAGTCGCTACTATTTTTTAAAATCAAAGTCATACAACACTGAAGCAAATGGGCAATCAACTTACATCCCCATCACTCACAACATACGATGCAAAATCGCAACACAACAAACTAAACCAAACACCATCAAAATCTTCTAAACTTAAGAAACCAGAAACTAGCAACACTGATTACAAAACACATATTCATGAGCAGAACGATCGTACAAGTAAAGCTCTATCGACAAAGTGCAAACTAGATTTGAACGCGGTTATTGGCTCCCTAGCTCTCAAGTTCGCTCCAGTTTAAATATTGGTTCTCGAGATTAAGCTCAACTCTTATTCCGAGTTCAACATTTGTATGACTTGGCTTGCTATGTTAAGTGTTCCACTGCTTATATCTTGGTACTTAATATGATTAAGTAATGGTTTTTCTTATTCCGTTTCATAGGGAGTTCTATAGTCTGTCAAGTTTTGATCGGTTTTAAGAATATGTTTGTCTCTGTGATCTCTCCGATATATATCCTTTGGACTTCTTCTATCAATAGTAATAATATTTTTAACATCGGCTTAGCTAATCCACATCTCAATTTAAGAATTTTTGCAAGTTTTATTTATTTACACACAAATTCTACAGGACCACACCCAATGCGGTTAAAAAGCTTTATTTACTTTTACATCCTTCCAATCTCACTACAATTCCTTCAAAACCAAAACACTCAAGATATTTAATTGGATTCCACATAAATAAACACTTAACAGCCAAAACATCGTAAACGCAACGAGGTGCCTATTCTCATAATTAAATCTTAACACTGTAACACGATAGCTAATATCTATTGACAGTAAAACGTCAGTTTAGTGGCGAAGCGTCAGATTAACGGTACGTTTATTCGTCATAAATAGTGAACATCGATCGGTGTCAGTCGTAAATGTCGCGTGTGGAATGATCCGCGATGATATTTGAAGCCTTCGACTTTGTTAGGAGGAGTTCTAAAATCTTCGCGTATTTTTTTTTTGTTTTACGCTCGGATTTTTTTTAGTTTTTTTTTAGTTTGTTTGTTTGATTATTTGCAATATAGTGTTGGAAAGTTTAAATGAGTTTAGTTTTGTTTTTTACGGCTACTTTTGTGTAGAACTTTGCCTCACTGGCATGGCTTTTGATCCCACATCTGATTCATATTTGAACCCAGTCAAACGTCTTATAAACTAATCTTCGTCTGTGTCCGAATCAACATAGATAATATAATTTAAAAGGCATTATTTTTGTTCCTCAAATTTTTGACGTCATTTCTAACCAGTCAAGTACCTACCAATATCTAAACCAGTCCAATTCCACAACGACCAATAAAAGCGTTTGTTTATTTACCAGAAAACCTAAAAGGCAAACCGAGCCATTCATGCAATCAGCCCATTGTCATTCAGATACTCCAATCAATTCATAACAAAGATTATCTTTACGACGCAACATCGGAAATGAAACAACAAAGGGAAGAAATAGCTCCATTTAAACGTTACTATCAGTAGAGAGTTTACGAGAGCTCGTAAATCAACATTGTATTGCTAGAATAGGAGCCCGCGTGCACTTAAATAATTCATGTCGGTAGCCTGTAAGGGTAGTGTTACGCCTATTTGGAGGGTGAGCAGGGATTTAGGTCTTGCTATCATCACCTTTTATGAACTAGGTGTTATGTATTTTAAGCGCGTTCTGTCGAAACTGTTTATATTTGTAATTTTAAAATTGTAGTATTGTTGCCACGTGTTCGTTTCCCCCATTTTAGTTTAAAAACTATCTCAAAAATACAAATGCATTGTTTTCGGTTCGAATGTTCATATAATTAAATTGTACCCATTTAGATAATTTTAATACAGCTACAGTTAATTAATTAAACAGAACTCATATTAAAGGCTATACAACAGTTTCACTACAAAAGCGGCGCATATTTTCCCGAAAAATAAGTTGAGTGGAAAATATTAAAAATTCATAAAAATATGGATATTGGAAAATT
Organism: Heliothis virescens; assembly: GCA_002382865.2. Taxonomy (NCBI): domain Eukaryota; kingdom Metazoa; phylum Arthropoda; class Insecta; order Lepidoptera; family Noctuidae; genus Heliothis; species Heliothis virescens. The sequence continues at coordinate 13,627,848 of NWSH02000437.1, read as the reverse complement.
GTTTATTAAAGTATATTGGAGTGGTGTTCGATTGAATTTTAAAAGGTTTAATTATTTCTGGGTAAAGTGGTTATATTTGCATGAAGCCTATCAAATTAATACGTGACTGATATCGGTGTTACACCCCCTTGCCTGGGAGGGCACGTAAAGCCGTCTCCGAATACTCAGTAGCAGTCGTTGTTACAATTCCACGTCAGAGGCCGTCAGGGGATTTGAGAAAACTCTGACACTAGGGCTTGTTAGCTGATTAAACCTGCAGCTCACTCGATATAAGAAGACTACAGGACCAGAACATGATTTGCATGAACATGTCTGAAAGATTAGTTTTACTTTTAAGAGGTTGTAAAATAGTGTACATTTAAAAATAATTATTATTTGATCTCATGAACTATCAAATTCTATTTTATTTATCCACAGTTAATAATAACAGTTATTGAACAGTAGTACTTTAAAAGAAAGCCTTTGTTTCAACCCCATTTATTTCTAGGTATCAATGATAAAGAGCTGAAACTTAAAAACTCTTTCAAAGACCTTAGGTTTAACTTGTTCTTAATAACTTCTCAGAAAGTCTATTGTGCCTATTTTGTAATATAACAAAGGGGAAAACTTTAAGTATAATTTTCAGTTCATTTCATTCAATCATTTGAGAAATAAATGTATTTTTTGCCGATCCATTGAATGCTTTCAATCTTTAAGGAATTCAGACGCAGGTACTTTTGTTCATATACTTTAAAAAGTAAGGGAGATATTTCTGTTCACTGTTAAGAGCTTGTCGCTCATATAAAACTAGCTTTTGACAGCGGTTTCACCCACGTCCCGTGGGAACTAATCCGCGCACCCGGATAAAAAGTAGCTTATAGCCTTCCTCGATAAATGGGCTATCTAACACTGAAAGAATTTTTCAGATTCTGAGATTAGCACATTCAAACAAACAGACAAACTCTTCAGGTTCATAATATTAAGTATAGATTTTACCCTTAATACCATTCAATGCGTTCACAAACCGGCCATTAATACATTAGATTAGACTACAAGTTGATACTTATACGAAAAATATAGACACCTTATGATGTAAGATGGCTAAAGACCACATGTTTTCAGGCTTTATGCCTTAAAGAAAAATACATGTTGTATACAAAAATTAAACTAAGCTTAGCAAAACTAAAAAAAAACTTTAGGTATACAAAATATATTTGTTACAAACTCAAGTCACCACTTCGTATAGATACGAAACTTATAAAAATACATCATTTCGTGTCCGTTTTTATTGCAGTCGCTGAAGATTTATGATTTCCGAGTGTCCTTAAGAATAATCTATTCATAAAAAGTGTTTTAAAAAACTTTCATAATGAACTGTTTTTGTTGCGAATCCCTTTCAATAGGTAGCAAAGCCTGTATACTTTGAGGAGTGAAATATAAATTGTATTCACGGAAAGTCTGTCTGTCTGTCTGTTTAATATGAAGAGGACTTGAAATAAATGGCTACAACATGTCTATTTTTGTCTTTATATGTCTGAAATGCTTTGTGAATTTAATGAGCCGTGTAAACTAATATTGATTTAAGTTTGAATGTGTAGTTTATTCTAGTTATGTGAACGATATAGGGACTCTTAATTTGTTATAGTAATATATTAGGCACTAAACTTTATAATTTATAAAGAGATAAAAATCTGATTTGATTTGATAATATTTTTGGCAGAAGTTATTAAGTACATTTTTATATACAACTAGCTGACCAGGTAAACTTCATACCACTTACCTTCAGATTTTTTTTATAATCATATTTTCTCATCGTTAAAACCTTCTTTCGATCTGTACAAACATTTTAAGACCAAAATAAGCCCGATCGGTCCAGCCGTTCTTGAGTTATGCGCTTACCAACACATTTAGCGATTCATTTTTATATTATAGAAGATGACACATGTAATCGGTAACATCACAACCTGAAAAGATTGAAGAGTAGTCTATTCATGTAAATCTAATACTGAAACAACTACAAATCATTTATCCCTCCCCTTACGTAAAAAAACTATCAAACGTAATATTATTCTGCAATATTTAAGAGACTAAACAATTTGTCCAGTTCATTGGGTCGACCTATCGAATAAAATTATTTTAGAGCACTTTTTATTATGTAAGCAATGGACGAGAAAGAATACTGCTTTTAATATTTTCAGGGTTTGTTTTTTATAGTAGCTCAAAGTCTTCTTTGAAGTAAAAAAAACTATAAAAGATTTTAATAACGAAAATTATTGGATACTAGCTTCTGCCAGCGGTTTTACCAGCATTCCGTGCGAACTACTCGGCGCACCCGGATAAAAAGTAGCTTATAGCCTTCCTCGATAAATGGGCTATTTAACACTGAAAGATTTTTTCGAATCGGACCAGTAGTTCCTGAAATTAGCACGTTCAAACAAACAACTTCAGCTTTATAATATTAGTATAGATTTCAAATGAGTCCAAATTCACTGACAACAGAAACATCAGTTTTCTAAAAATACTGTTCACTATTTTGAGGTTAAATTTTCAAAGTATACATCCTTTCATCCTTCTAATCTATACTAATATTATAAAGCTGAAGAGTTTGTTTGTTTGAACGCGCTAATCTCAGTAACCACTACTACTACTGTACTACTGGTCCGATTTGAAAAAATATTTCAGTGTTAGATAGCCCATTTATCAAGGAAGTTCCCACGGGACGCGGGTGAAACCGCTGGCAGAATCTAGTATTATAAATACAAGAGTTTACTGGATGAATTTTGTTAAAAATGGCATGATAAAATAGCTCAAGCACCAGAATGGCATATGGGCAACTTTTTATCTGGGTTTGGGAAGTAGTTCTCTGTGGAAGCGGGTGAAACCACTGGCAGAAGCTAGTATATATTCTAAGGTTTTGTAATCACCATACTTTACCAGTATTGTCAGTTAATTAGCCCGCGTCAGCTGATATTTATGAGCGTGCAGAGATCCTAACCTCATTGTAACTGTACCTAGCAGAAAACGTGGCCACAGAGTAAGATATTGTGCAGAAGTACCACTTAGTTAATTTACAAATAGAGACACGTCTCTGGGTGCATAAAAGATATTTTTAATTTTTGATAGAAATTAACATAGTGTTATTATAACTTTATAAGACAAGAATATTTCTTATTAGAAGAAATATCGTAGAAGAAAAAGAACGGAGATAGTCACTATAATGTGATCTTGTGTTTTCGCAGAACTAATGAAATAAGGAATAGTCCAATTCTCAATAGCGATAGGCCTGGCTGCGCCTTCTCCATAAATTACTCTATCTATTGTGAAAATCGCATTACAATCCGTTTGCAAACAGATACAACAAAGAACTTCGTTTCCTTACTTTGTTTATTAAACTCCTTATTAACCAAGTATTGTTCAAAACGATATTTCTGAACATTACCTGTATAGTGTAATTAATTATGTTGGTGATTAATACCGCAGACCTGGATTAGGATGCGGTGAGGTCTAGCTCTTATTAATTAATGGCGAGTGGGTTGGTCAGATATTTGTCATGTTTTTTATATAAACTATACGTTATTTTTGGTACAATTATGTAAACAACAAACGGGTTTAATTAAACATCAGTTCATTGTTGTATTTTTAGTAATATTTGGGTTTCTAACACCTAAATATCATCTAAAATTGACTCACCTTTCAACCACAAAAGCAATTTATACTTAGTGCTAAAAACAAGAGCTTTAGATTCTCAACCTAAAGAATAACGACAAACGGTATTACTTCAAAAATGAAGGCATAAAACATAGCCTACTAAACCTTAACAGCTGAAATAAAAAACTTCATCCCATTTTGGCAACTAAAAACGTTCATAACTGAGGCTAAAATCTTCAAAGCGGTGTAACTCTGCCTAAAACGAAATAACCTCTCAGAGGCATTCTATCAAATTCAAGATGATAAACATGGAACGTACCTGAATATTTTCTGTGTATATTACCTTTTTTTAGATAGGACTATAATGGAGTAACGTAAAGACCTCTTATATAAAACAAAAAGAAATTGGTATCGGAGAAGATAGCATTTTTTGGCGAATTTTTTTTAGTTATTTAGAAAAAGGTCTATGAGTAAACTATAAATAGTTTTGAAAACGTGCTAAGGATAGATATTGTATGAAATATTTAATTTTGGTAAAATTAAAGTATATATTTTTTTTGTATCTTAGAATTTGAAAAAAAAATTGAATTCAAGTGTGTTATCCAAAATGAATAAACATGGGATACATTTACGAAAAATCGCCACAATTTTATACCATACACTATCCACCTTTCAGCTCATAATATTTCAGGTTATAAAGCAGGCCTGTTACCTAGGTACACAGTAGAACACTCTAGAAAATTGCCCGTGACGTCACCCGCGTTGCTTACAAATTGACACTGACAGTCTCATTTTACGCAACTAAATTGAGTTGTCGGAAAAAATAAGGGGAACAACTTACTGTTTTTTAGGGTTCCGTACCCAAAGGGTAAAACGGGACCTTATTACTAAGCCTCCGCTATCTGTCTATCTGTCTCGGGCTGTATCTCAGAAACCGTGATAGGTAGAAAGTTGAAAATTTCACAAATGATGTATTTCCGTTGCCGCTATAACAACAAATACACATACTAACAATAAACAAATATGTATTTAGGGGGTCCCTATACAAAAAACTACAAATTCTAACTTTGTTATTCATATATTTGTATGAAAACCAAAGTTATTTTTTGTTGCCGAAAAATTTTTATATTTTGGCTAGTTGTAAGTAATAGATACGTTGATTTTTCATAGATAATGGTACGGAACCCTTCGTGCGCGAGTCCAACTCGCACTTGGCCGGTTTTTTAGTCCAATATTATGGGGTGAAGAGATGAGGGACAGTGNTAGTAGCGCCATCTATTAGAAATAATGTGCAACTTAAGTAACTCACACTTGACCATTCCTATTGTACTTTTTTCATAGATAATGGTACGGAACCCTTCGTGCGCGAGTCCAACTCGCACTTGGCCGGTTTTTTAGTCCAATATTATGGGGTGAAGAGATGAGGGACAGTGTTTCAAGCGCCTACAAGAAAGTAAGAATTTAAATTGTGAAAGACTCTTTTAATTTTTAATGATCTGGATATTTTTTTGTAGGTGTCTAAAAGGCAGGATTTGCATCGTTTAATATTTTAAATGGTTAAGGTGAATGCGACGACTAGAAGCGGGAAATTCAAATATAAAATGGTTTTTTCATGTTTTACCTAAGTTAATATTCAATATGAGGCGTGATCTTATGATTGGCGGTTATAATATCCCACAAAGTAATTTCTGATGTCCTTGTTTAACTCCGAAACTTCTTACAAATTAAATGACTTTGTAAAAAACGTTTTATTGCGCAATAAAACGTTTTTGACAAAGTTTTTTTTTACAGAGTAAGTTTCGGAGTTAAACAAGGACATCAGAAATTACTTTGTGGGATATTATAACCGCCAATCATAAGATCACGCCTCATATTGAATATTAACTTAGGTAAAACATGAAAAAACCATTTTATATTTGAATTTCCCGCTTCTAGTCGTCGCATTCACCTTAACCATTTAAAATATTAAACGATGCAAATCCTGCCTTTTAGACACCTACAAAAAAATATCCAGATCATTAAAAATTAAAAGAGTCTTTCACAATTTAAATTCTTACTTTCTTGTAGGCGCTTGAAACACTGTCCCTCATCTCTTCACCCCATAATATTGGACTAAAAAACCGGCCAAGTGCGAGTTGGACTCGCGCACGAAGGGTTCCGTACCATTATCTATGAAAAAAGAACGTATCTATTACTTACAACTAGCCAAAATATAAAAATTTTTCGGCAACAAAAAATAACTTTGGTTTTCATACAAATATATGAATAACAAAGTTAGAATTTGTAGTTTTTTGTATAGGGACCCCCTAAATACATATTTGTTTATTGTTAGTATGTGTATTTGTTGTTATAGCGGCAACGGAAATACATCATTTGTGAAATTTTCAACTTTCTACCTATCACGGTTTCTGAGATACAGCCCGAGACAGATAGACAGATAGCGGAGGCTTAGTAATAAGGTCCCGTTTTACCCTTTGGGTACGGAACCCTAAAAAACAGTAAGTTGTTCCCCTTATTTTTTCCGACAACTCAATTTAGTTGCGTAAAATGAGACTGTCAGTGTCAATTTGTAAGCAACGCGGGTGACGTCACGGGCAATTTTCTAGAGTGTTCTACTGTGTACCTAGGTAACAGGCCTGCTTTATAACCTGAAATATTATGAGCTGAAAGGTGGATAGTGTATGGTATAAAATTGTGGCGATTTTTCGTAAATGTATCCCATGTTTATTCATTTTGGATAACACACTTGAATTCAATTTTTTTTTCAAATTCTAAGATACAAAAAAAATATATACTTTAATTTTACCAAAATTAAATATTTCATACAATATCTATCCTTAGCACGTTTTCAAAACTATTTATAGTTTACTCATAGACCTTTTTCTAAATAACTAAAAAAAATTCGCCAAAAAATGCTATCTTCTCCGATACCAATTTCTTTTTGTTTTATATAAGAGGTCTTTACGTTACTCCATTATAGTCCTATCTAAAAAAAGGTAATATACACAGAAAATATTCAGGTACGTTCCATGTTTATCATCTTGAATTTGATAGAATGCCTCTGAGAGGTTATTTCGTTTTAGGCAGAGTTACACCGCTTTGAAGATTTTAGCCTCAGTTATGAACGTTTTTAGTTGCCAAAATGGGATGAAGTTTTTTATTTCAGCTGTTAAGGTTTAGTAGGCTATGTTTTATGCCTTCATTTTTGAAGTAATACCGTTTGTCGTTATTCTTTAGGTTGAGAATCTAAAGCTCTTGTTTTTAGCACTAAGTATAAATTGCTTTTGTGGTTGAAAGGTGAGTCAATTTTAGATGATATTTAGGTGTTAGAAACCCAAATATTACTAAAAATACAACAATGAACTGATGTTTAATTAAACCCGTTTGTTGTTTACATAATTGTACCAAAAATAACGTATAGTTTATATAAAAAACATGACAAATATCTGACCAACCCACTCGCCATTAATTAATAAGAGCTAGACCTCACCGCATCCTAATCCAGGTCTGCGGTATTAATCACCAACATAATTAATTACACTATACAGGTAATGTTCAGAAATATCGTTTTGAACAATACTTGGTTAATAAGGAGTTTAATAAACAAAGTAAGGAAACGAAGTTCTTTGTTGTATCTGTTTGCAAACGGATTGTAATGCGATTTTCACAATAGATAGAGTAATTTATGGAGAAGGCGCAGCCAGGCCTATCGCTATTGAGAATTGGACTATTCCTTATTTCATTAGTTCTGCGAAAACACAAGATCACATTATAGTGACTATCTCCGTTCTTTTTCTTCTACGATATTTCTTCTAATAAGAAATATTCTTGTCTTATAAAGTTATAATAACACTATGTTAATTTCTATCAAAAATTAAAAATATCTTTTATGCACCCAGAGACGTGTCTCTATTTGTAAATTAACTAAGTGGTACTTCTGCACAATATCTTACTCTGTGGCCACGTTTTCTGCTAGGTACAGTTACAATGAGGTTAGGATCTCTGCACGCTCATAAATATCAGCTGACGCGGGCTAATTAACTGACAATACTGGTAAAGTATGGTGATTACAAAACCTTAGAATATATACTAGCTTCTGCCAGTGGTTTCACCCGCTTCCACAGAGAACTACTTCCCAAACCCAGATAAAAAGTTGCCCATATGCCATTCTGGTGCTTGAGCTATTTTATCATGCCATTTTTAACAAAATTCATCCAGTAAACTCTTGTATTTATAATACTAGATTCTGCCAGCGGTTTCACCCGCGTCCCGTGGGAACTTCCTTGATAAATGGGCTATCTAACACTGAAATATTTTTTCAAATCGGACCAGTAGTACAGTAGTAGTAGTGGTTACTGAGATTAGCGCGTTCAAACAAACAAACTCTTCAGCTTTATAATATTAGTATAGATTAGAAGGATGAAAGGATGTATACTTTGAAAATTTAACCTCAAAATAGTNAAGTTTCGGAGTTAAACAAGGACATCAGAAATTACTTTGTGGGATATTATAACCGCCAATCATAAGATCACGCCTCATATTGAATGTTAACTTAGGTAAAACATGAAAAAACCATTTTATATTTGAATTTCCCGCTTCTAGTCGTCGCATGCACCTTAAGTAGCTTTATTTGGGCGTCAGTTTTTATACTTTTACAGTTAACTGGATACTTAAGGCTGAACTTGAGACATAATATTTTCCAGGTTCATGGTCTTAGGCATTCCCTAATTTAGAAAAGGATATTCACCCTGAAAATCATGATCAGATTTAAATAATACACTATAGTAAGTTGTTGTGGCTATACAGTAGCACAAAATATTTTTGAGGTATTATGAGGACTATTATGAGGTACTTTGACTGATAAAATGACGTCACAGTCGAAAACTTGTATCAACAATCATACGATAGAAATGAGACATTAATCCCAACCGTTTCACATAACAGCACCCAAATATGTTCTCAAAGAAAAAGGGGAAAATCCCCATTCAAAGAAACTACGCACAAAAAGTTACACAACTTTGACGTCCACTAAATCTAAGTATTCGATAAAAGATACGAATGATAGAAGCCGATAATACAAGGCAATACAAACGGGAGTATTGAATGAATGTAGACCATCAGTCAACGTCTTCAGAAAGCGAGATATATAAGTTATTCTTTAGCTAAGAGTCGGTGGTGACATATTAGTGGAGCATGTCAATGTATTGTGATTGTTATTTGAGGTGGGATGAATGCATAAGTACAGACAACAGTACATCAAGTTACCACAATCTGTCAAATTTCTGCACTCGATGTTCAACCTTATCACAATAGAGGTAGGTTAACATTTAATTGGTAAAATTTGACAGATTCGTATATGTTGACCTGCTGTTGTCTGTACGTGAAAATGTTAGGTGGTAAGCTATGTACGATTTTCAAGGAAGATGTGTAAGGTATCAGGGCTACCGTATTTTTTTAAAAAGTTCAAATCATCTTCATCATATTTTTATGCATTGGTACTTGTGTGCCCTTGCCTGGGAAGTATTATACCCAATAGGCTACACGACCAAACGAAGAATTCAAATATGTGACCTGTAATGTTAAAATATCTATGTTACACAAACGGTTTTTTTTTGTAAAACTTAACTATTTCCGTACCAGTCTACAGCGTATTCTTAGGTGAGAACCTAAAGGTTCTTTTCCTCCAATATGACCTGTATTTAAAGGTCAAAAAAACTCATAAATTTCCAAACCGATAAATAGTACAAAAACATATCACGTTAATGTCCACATTAAAGCAACAAATACATTAAAAACAAAAATAAATATATTGTTAGCTAAATCTTAATTAGCTATTTGGCAAATGGCTCCAATTACCGACATTCTGTTTATTCGGTCGGCTGTAATAAATAGCATTTATTTACCTAATTATCTGTTACGTACATTTTGTATTTAATTTGACTACCTATTAAAGCATTAATTAACTAATTCTTGTTATCCATTTATTTTCTCTTTTTTTATGACAATAATTTTGCACAGATTTTTCGGATTAATTCTTCAATAGATTTTCCATCTTATCACAATAGTGGAAGGTTAATATTCGATTGGTATAATTTGACAGATTCGGGTGGATTGACCTGCTGGCGGCTGTACAATATTTTTTTTAACAAAGCTCTAGTTAGAAATGTACCTATGTAATTTCACAAGAAACATCCTGTATTTAATAATACAAAAAAATGTCTGATCCGAGAATCGAAATCAGGACACCATACCATATCACTTTCAGTTACAACCATTTCAGAATCACTTTAAAAAATAACGTCAAAATACACTTGCGGGCAGAAAAAACGGGGTACAGTCAGCTCCATACGTTACTAAGCAACGCGGTAACGTAGCGAAACCGCCATACGTCAAATACACGGTTTTCCACAAAAACATAGTCAGCATTTTTGTCGTGAATCGTTGCATGATAGCCGAGCCACATTTATCACGGGATGGCTATTAATTTGGGAGACAACGAACACTATACACACGATATGTATGGGCTGGCTTACGTGTTTAGGTATGTGTTGGTATATGTAAAAAATTGATAGATATAAGGAAAGTTATATTTATAATTTAGTAGCTGTTTCTTGAAGTTTTAGCCAAGGTTTGAAAGAACTACTTCTCACACCCGGGTTAAAAGTCTGATGTACAAGCTATTCGACAAAAAGTACTGAGACATAGGTGATTAGGACTAATAATAACTTTTCGCGCTGATTATACCAGTGCACTGTTTTTTCTTTGTTTACTGTTTTATAAATAGCTCTTTAACATAAGAAATGCAAAGATTTTTGAAAGGACTCAAATAAAAAAAACTTATTGAAAAAAAATACGATATGCAATTACAAGCCTGAGCAACTTAAACAATTCAAGTGAAATCCATTTTTGTGTCTGTTTGTAGCTGTTTACATGTACTAATAAATAAACAGTACATATGACATTAGTGTTAGACTTGAATAATGACTTAATTCTGTTAGTTTTAAGTATAATTTGCACGCGAGTGTACTACATAAAGTATGATGAATGGGCGCCGTACTTTTTATAGTGTTTGTAAATAAAGGGTAAATATAGCTGCTTTTGTGTAAAATAACACTACTCAACAAAATAAAAATAAAAAAATGCAACAAATATGAAATATATAATTCCTTGTAGATAATTTGATACTGAATCAAAGTCCAGAACATAAAATTGCTCTAGCACGTCGGAATTTGGAGATAAACCATGGTTATAGTGCTAAAAACGCGATTTTTAAGGATATTTGACGTAAATTTTAGGAGGACAAAAAAAAATATAGTATATTTTACCTATACCATCATATAGTACTACTTTCCCCGCATTCAATCCATTTTAATTTAAATTTTTACGACTTTTCTTTCCCAAGATATAGCATTTTATATTTACATCACAGTTTTTCATACTAATAGATCAAATAGAATATAGGGGAGATCGAACTACCGCAGCTAAAATAGTATAGAACGTCAATAAAAACTCGTAGCGTTAGAAATTAAAATGGGTTGGCATCGGGAAGAGTAGTACTATATGATGGTATAGGTAAAAAAAAACTATATTTTTTTTGTTCTCCAAAAATTTACGTCAAATAGCCTTAAAAATCGCCTTTTTAGCACTATAACCATGGTTTATCTCCAAATCCTGACGTGCTAGAGCAATTTTATATTCTGGACTATGATTCAGTATGAAATAATCTACAAGAAATCATATATTTTACCTTTGTTGCAAAAATGCTGTAGACTAGTGATTAGAAATCTCTATAACTTATAAAAAATACTGATATGATTTTTATTTTAATAGTGATTGACCGTCTTTAATTAATGTCGGACTAAAAGTTTATTAATTTCTAGTTAACAAATAAAGTAATTTATTTATAAAAAAATAATAATAAATACCTATATAAAACGAAATATTATAAATTTATTTTTACTTAAATTATTTTTCGGAATTTGTAACGAATTTCAACTAGTTTGTTTTCATATAACAAGTTAGTACTTCGCACGAGCAAATGGATAGTTTTTATCTGATTATACACAAAATATCGGCTCATATTGTGTTTTCAGAGTTCAGAAAAAATCATAAAAAATCTTTTTACAAGTAAATTTTCGGTCTCAAATTTGAACATGGCACGGTAATTTTAACACGCGCGAAGTAAGCCCAACATCAGGATAATTATGCTAATAGCATATTCACATGTACACAGCTAATGTGTATACTTAATGATTATTTAATTGAAAATGTTGCCAGTACATAAAAAGTAACGCTTCCTTCTACGTTATTTGTATGCTAATTTGTGGGTAGAAACACTCTCTCTTTAATTACGTTATTTTATGTGGGTACTGTTTTCGAAGTGAGAGATTAATTGGTGTATTTAATAATTAATAGCTTAACGGCCACTTTTACAGGTTACAGATAAAATTCTAGATATCTATGTGACAGATGATGCCTTAGAAAAGTAATCAAAATTAAAAACATTTGTATGGAGCTATCGCTATCTAGGACTTTATCTGATCCTGTGAAATTGGGCGTAAGTTAATTAAATATTTTTTTTTTGGTTGAGGTATAAAATAAGTTATAATTCTGAATAATTATGCTTTCGGACTATATGAAAGACAAACAATATGTAAGCAAACTTTAACGTCCCACATTATCTCCTCCAATCAAGCCAGTGCTACCAACCTTAGATTATTTCATAATCAAAAATATACTAAAAAAACAGACCAATTTTCCGAACCACTCTACCCATTTTCCGGGCAAACGATACATTAATTCGGCTCTTACATTAACATTTTTGTCCACCCACTGAGCGGGAGTTCCATATAAATCATAAGTGCTGCGATAGTGTAATCTAACTATAATCTATTAGGAACCGTCGGGGCGGCGCGAATCTGTAAGTTTTCCGATTAGCGCGCTATCCCCCTACGTCCGGACTCACCCCCCACTCTCCCCGCGGAAATTGTAAATCTTGGTGTTGGCTTCACTGCAAATTTATTAACCATAATGGTTAAAGGGGAAATTGATAATTATTCTCACTGCTCTTCTAACGTGGTGAAGAAATGTAGTTTCTTTTTGTTTTTTATTTATTTGGGAGTAGGGGAAGTCTTTGTTCCTATGAAGCTTCTAACTTCTTTTCATTGAAATAAAGCGAATTCGAAATGTCTCCACTAGATTCAACTTGATTTTCACAAAAAAAAAATCAGTTTTTTACACTAATCATCAGCTATTCATTTTCTATCGTCACCACTATTGAATTACGAACAAAAATAAATATATGTGCGAACACGAATTCCAATCACTCAACCAAAGCGAGCCAATCTGATCTTCTTGTAAATGTCACTTCATTGTATCCAAATTGGTACAAGCTCTTATGTCGCCCGCCTAATGAAAGCGTATGTGCTCAGGTACACCGGCTAACCATTACAGATGGTCCCCAGAGGGACATGGCTGCGGAACCCAGCTTCCAATTTTCAGCTAAAATCCAATTTGTCAACGTGTGTATTGAATAAGGCTTTGATGTAACGGGATTTCAAAGTTTTTAGGCTGCAGTACGAAATTACAAAAAAATGATCGTAATTGGTATTGTTTGTTTGCGTGGTCTCAGGTTGCAGTTTTAAATTGCATAATATTACGACTGGAATTTACATTATCACCCTTTTATATAATTTAATAGAAATATAAATGACAAATGCATAGTAGACGAGTTATTACTTCAGTTTTTAGTGTAGGTTTCCAACGTCAGATAAAAGCTTTACGTCATTTGTTTATGTAATTTCTACAAAAACTGTATGTCGACTACAAATTCTAAGAAAAAACTGTTAAATTCCTAAATCATAATTTAAAAACATACCAAAATATTAATTCTATTCACAAGATTTCATTCACAAGGAAAAACATTTAATTACAGCACCAAAATAAAATCTTCACCAACAATCAAATAAATAAAACCTACGTAATTAAAAAAGTCTTTCGCATTAAAAATGAAACAGGACACAAATTCCGTACACCGGACCGAACGTGTAATTTAAGTCCGGGAAATTCCGGGAAACGCCGGGAAAGCGTGCAGGTGACAACACTACGTAGGGGTACTATCGCCTCTAATTGAATGCGACGTATCCGCGAAGGGGCGGGTCGAATGCATTGACATTAACGTGATTGTACGGATACGTATACTGAGCTTTATACTGTTACAGGTAATTGAAATTCCAATTGACAATTTGTATTAGTTACTGTGTTTGACGGCTAAGCTGTAAATTTGTTTATGTATGTGTGTGTGTAATTTGTTTGTGTGTGTTGGTTGGTTCCTTTTTATTATTTGTTGTAACTGATATTTGCATGTTTACTTCGTACTCGTTATGTGTCGAGAGATTAGCCATGTTTAATTAAACTATTAAAAAAATCTATACTAATATTATAAAGCTGAAGAGTTTGTTTGTTTGAACGCGCTAATCTCAGAAACTACTGGTCCGATTTGAAAAATTCTTTCAGTGTTAGATATTCCGTTTATAGAGGAAGGCTATAGGCTACTTTTTATCCAGGTGCGCCGAGTTGTTCCCACGGGACGCGGGTAAAACCGCTGACAGAAGCTATTTTAATTAAAGATAATATTATATTAAACCGTCTTGGGCAATGTCGTATTGAACTCAACAATGACACAGATAACTACATTATTTAAATAAAAAAAATACTTTATTGTGGAGCTTCATGGTGAATTTAGTCAATTAATTATCGTCTTGTTTAAGACTTTTTCTAATGATAATTATTCATCTAATTAAACATATTGCACACTGAAAAACAGGTTTTCAGTTCCTGAATCATTAGAGATTAATACCCATGTTAGAGTTAAGGTCCCAAACCACATAACAGTTACAAGGGTTAATGGGACCCCGTGACTGATAGGGCAGTAATCTTATAGTAATTGTGACCACTGATTACTGGTCGAGATACATTAAGATTACTGGCTGTGGTCTTATGGGGTTTCTTAGACGTCATTGGAAACTGACCCAAATAGATATTTCATTAATTGCTTTGGTTGGTAAATTATTGACACGATATTGTATCATTATTATAAATATTTTTTTTTTCTGACGAATTTGGGGAAGTTAAGTTAACAACCTAGGTTAATTGAGTCTATGATCTATTTATTAGTTGATTTGGGATTAGAGATTAACTTCAATTACTAATCGCAAAACCACGGATAGATATGTTAATGAAATCCGCAGTTAGATAACCATTATCACTCCCATAATGCATAGATATGCAAAGAATAAGATAAGCCAAAACATAACTACAGAGGGTACCTTAAAATAAAAACAAATGAGAATTACAATTAACTCAAAACCCACATTTAATTTCACCTAAGCATCATAAACAAAACAAAACATTAACAAGAAAAATACCAGGGTAGTGTCAGCAAAAACACAGCCGCACTTATATTATCGTCCGTATATCGTCATATCTGTGTACAGTCAGCAGCGGCGTCATGTTTAATGTGACGTGTAAAACGAATAGTGTTGCGAGGGGTGTGCAAGAGGGGAGAGGGTGCTAAGTACCATGGGTCAGTTGTTACAATTTTTTGTGAGAATACTGCGAGTTTTGTTGTAGTGAACTTTACGAGTATGTCGCGGTGTGTTGAGATTGTAAATGTATGTTACAATTTGTTTTCTTTAAAAAGTAAAAGTGCTTTATAAAAATATACGTGACATCAATTTCAACCAACGTTTTCGTACTGAATAAGCAAATACACGGTATTAAAACAACGGTGACATCTTTCTGCATGGAAATTCATTTCCTCAAACTTCTTTTTGTGTTCCATTGACAAGACTGAACCCAACCTCTTTTGTTCTCTAGCTAAATCAAACGTCAATATTAAAAATTCATCCCTTTATCTAACGACATTCATACATACTCCTAGCAGTTCACAGACAATGCAAAACAGATTCCAATTGAACCCATGGTAGCGTCCCCACACAATGGCACGGTGACGAATGCGAGCAGTGTCCGGTGTTCGGCCATCGCTCACGCCGGACGCCCGTCCGGACGCCCGGACGGCCGGACGCGCCGTATAACACCGAAACGCCAGCCCCACAATATACGATACCTATTCGTAGTCAATGCTCGGACATCGGTCATATTTGACACATTTTGTGTAGACTGTACTTTGGTTCGGTTCAATAGGCTTTGTGAAGTCGTATTATGTGTATGTTGGGATAAACTTTGCTATACATATTTAATACATTTTTCATATAATATCAATAGGTTATATTATAAAGCTGCAGATTTTGTTTTGAACGCGCTAATCTCAGGAACTACTGGTCTGATTTGAAAAATTCTTTCAGTGTTAGATAGCCCATTTATCGAGGAAGGCTATAGGCTACATTTTATCCGAGTGCGCGAAGTATTTCCCACGGGACGCGGGTGAAACCGTTGGCAGGAGCTATATAAAATAAAATTGGTAACCACAGATTCGGGACTAGGGACCGAACTACCGGTGGTTAGGGCTCCAGAGACAGAAACCTTCACACAGTTATTATTATAACCGTAAGTATTTTCAAATGCTTCTGTTTGTTTGTATTTATTTCTTGTTTTTCCAAAGCACACGAGATGAGGTTTAATTTCGGGTTAAAATTTTACTAAAGTAAACTCAAACATCCAAAAGTAAAGAGTGATATTTCTACCCCGTACAGAAGAATTCTAACCAACTTTCACCCCATAATTAGAGATAATATTGAGATACTACAATTAAACATTTAAAATAATTTAATTAAACTGTTCCTATTAAAACAGTGGCCTAAATAAACTAAACCAAAGATACAGGGTGATGTTAAAACGAAAGTAACTTTCGCACAAATTGAATGTGAAAGTGAACTGTGAGTTTAAAATTCAATTAACTAACAATTAGTCTAACTTCATTTGAAGTTTATGAATTTTATAAAAGTTATATTATGTCGGTCGTTGTCCTTTGAAGTTTTGACGTAATTAACTGGTTTTATGAAAACCTGTGGTTTAAGATGGATTACTGAGACAGAGTTACTGACATGGTAAACTAAAACAATCTTAGAATAGTTAATGGCAGCTGTCAATTGAACAGCTTTGGCAGTTGTTACAGGTACCCAGAAAGCAGAAAAACTAAGCACCAATTTGACCAAGGTATTAAATTGGGTTCAAACGGTCGCCCTATGTAAAACATGTAGTAAGGCAAAGCCTAGGTAAAAAGGTCTGGGAAAGGGTATATTCAGGTCTAGAAAGTCTTAGTAGCAACTAGAGTAACGAGACCTTTAAAATCAATTTATCAAACAAACAATTATACCAAATCATTATAAACACATATGGTCTTAATACAAAAAAGTTAAACACGCGATCATCACGTGTTTTAGAATATTCTCCATATAACATTTTCTTAAACACCTGACGATTGCCTGTTTAACTTTTTTTGTAGTAAGACCCATATATGAGGCGTTAAGTCCGCCATTGTATTTAAAAATGTGCAAAAAGTATTTAATAATAAATAAATAAATAAATATATTTACCAAAAAGATCATCACGCCATGCCTACCAAAACATATTTATCTCGTGTACCATAACAAATAAATTCACACACCCGCACCTTCACACACACACAAACAAAACTTATCCCTACACACATTTCTGAGAACTCTACGCCAAGTTTCTATGACAAAGCTCTCACCATTACCACTGAAAGCATACGTAGTTGAAAAAAAAAACCGGCCAAGTGCGAGTTGGACTCAAGCCCGAAGGGTTCCGTACCTTTTATCTATGAAAAATTAACGTATCTATTACCTACAACTAAAATGCAAACATTTTTCGGGCAGCAAAAAATAACTTTGGTTTTCATACAAATGATGGTGATGGCGTCCTAGCCGATTATCGGCCACGGCGGCTGTTCTCATATAAGGAGATCAGCCAGCTGCGCAGGACATATTATAGTGCACAAGCATTCGCGCAGACACAGGTGCACTCCCTATTCCCTCACTCTCATAACCCGATGGGACGGCAATCCGACACGACCGGAGAGAGATCAGGCGCAGGACCGACATTAACGTGCTCTCCGATGCACGGGTGTATCAATCACCAACTTCCAACTCCGGGCTGCTTTGTGAAAGTTTCTAAAACCCACAAAGCGATTTCGGCCCGTCCCGGGAATCGAACCCGAGACCTCGTGATCAGCAGTCGGCTATGCGACAACTAGACCAACGATTTCATACAAATGTATGAATTACAAAGTTATAATTTGCGGTTTCACCCCACTTAATATATATTTTTAAATTTTTGGTATTTGTTGTTATAGCGGCAACGGAAATACATCATTTGCGAAAATTTCAGCTTTCTAACTGTCACAGTTTATTAGATACAGCCTGGAGACAGACAGGCAGAAAGACAGACAACGGAGTCATAGTAATAGGGCCCCGTTTTATCCTTTGGGTACGGAACCCTAAAAACATCCATCCACAAGGGCACAGTACCTCCGTACCTCTGAAGGCTTCGAGAGGAGTGGGGGGGAGGGGGAAACGGAAGTGACGGGCCGGAAACGGCGCCGGGCGGAAGCGCGGGAAACCCTTTGCCTTGCCCTTTGTTTGTGGAACGTAGTTGGAGCAGTGAGTTAAGCCTGCCATGTCTATGGTCTGAGCTGACGATTAGCCCTGATTGTCGCTGGTTTGTGGAGTTAGCCGACTGTCGAGAAGGTGGTAATGTATGTCTTAATGAATGTAATATTTAAGTTCATAGGTGTAAAAGTGTTAATTTCAACCTAAATATCATTTATCATTTTAAATTAAAATTAATTAGATTTATAAATATAATTGTCTTTTTTTAACTCCATATGCAATTCTAAAAATGAAAGGAGTAAAATAAATGTTAGAATTGTGCGACAGAATTTCAGAATATGACCTTCGGTAATCTGAAACCTACAAATTCATGAAAGAAAGTTGATTTGACTTGCCTAACTAACAATAGCTGACAATACTAGTAATTAACTAGTCGGGTAAAAAAATAGAAGCAGTCACAATTCCATAAAAGCTGTAATAATTTACCTACTAAATTCTACCTCAAGAAAAGTTAAAATATTATTATTTCGTTAAAGGAAATGAGACTATTATATGGAGATATAAATCTTGCAAATGTATTTGTTATGATTGCAACGGATAATTTACGTTTCATTTCCTTTTGTTTTAATCACGCGAGCCATAAATTAATGAACTTATTTACTGTTCTAAAGAAACAACTATCATTTAGTTAAATTATGATAAAAAAATGCCATTTGATGCTTATGAAATGGTATGCTTTAATTATGTATAATTTATCCTTACTAATAAATACGAAAGTAATTCTGTCAGTCTGTCGAGGTTGAAGGCAGTACCTAAAACCACTACACTAACATTGTGTAATTTATGTTAATATAATACTGAGCAAACCTTTTTTTGTTTGTTTATACCCGAAAGACTACGAAAACACTAAACCGATTTGAAAAATGTTGGGTAGCTACACTATCTCCGAATAAAATAGGCAGGGAATAATATACATGTCGGAGATAGAGGGCGCCACAATAGCGATAACATCGAACACAGCGCCATCTATCAATTCAGTTTGGAATCAGTGGGGATCACGTGACCGGAAACGCAAGCGCGCCCCACCGCTTGAACACGATCGTCGGTGGAGGGGATGCAGTTACGACTCAAGCGGCGAGACGGAGCGCACACAGTTGAGCTCCGGCAGTCGAGGCATACGCTTCCTACCAACGCACGTGTTATGTTTCCGTCTTTATGTGGTTTTAGCCGTCAGTCGAATAAAGTTATTTTAAAACAAGTTACCAGTTATTATCTTTTGCTCGAGTACCCACGACAGTGCCCACATTCAGCCGAAAATAATCTCGGACCACGAGGAGAACCCGATTCCTCGCTACTCGGCCACCCTCGACGCCGACATACAGATATCCTAAAGAGCCTGAGAACGAACATAAAAACTACAGGTTTAAGTGTTTTTACAGGAATTAAAACATCAAATGACGCTATTAACACTATTTGACGCCTATCCCACAATTCTAAACGTCAAAAGCTCTCACAACTATTACCAAAAACAGGAAACGGATGTCGTTCTGATGCGCCCAAAAGCCTCCGTTTTAAGGGCGCGAAATAATCCCGAAATTCGCCCTTTCGCCCTTTCAGCAAGTCTTTAATGAAAAAAGTTAAAAAGAAAACTCAGCCTGTAAATTACTTATTTTTGGACATCAAATATTTATACAGGGAGAAGTTTTTTGAGCACTCAATAATGATTATACTTTGTTTCGTGGATTTTATCTTTAAGTACTGCAAAATAGATTAGAATCATTATTTTAAAACTCTAAAGTTTGCTGTCTTAGTAGTACATTTTTAAAGCCCTCTCATCGCATGAAGTCCTAGTATAAGCCTTCGTATATATTCCTTCTTAAGAACTTACAGGTAGTAATGTCTAATTATTATCACACGTAAACTTTATACTAAATAAAAAAAATAATTTATCTATGGTGAATTCTTTGGAGTTCTTTGTTCCATACATGATGATAAAATTCAAAGTATGAAACAATAATTTCAAAAAAACCTTAATTAACAAAATGAATTTCAACATTCCAATGTTAATACTAAAAATGAAATACATATTTCATTTTGTATACAAAAAAACTCATTTTAACAAATTATTTCTTTGAGTGTTAAAACGTTTTTCTAATTCCGAGTGGCAAGTTGACGTGTCAAGGTTATTTCTAATAAAATCGTAGAAAATAATTATGAAAGTTTTGGCGCGTGAAGTCATTTATCAGTTGTCTGTTACAGCGACCTTCAATGTGACTGATGGTTCGTTTTGTTTCTAAATTGTCTCTCTACGTGTATATTTTGTACTTTTCACAACCATGCATGTATAGTAATCTTTTGTAATATAACGAGTAAAAAATAATTTTAAGATTGTATAAATCAACGTTCTTAAATTTTAATGTCAATAAATCAATATTAATAAGTGTTGTTGACAAGTTATATCAACATTAATAAGTTAGGTATGTTAGTTAGTTAAACTAATCTATACGAATTCCAAAAAATATCTATGACCACAGAAATATACATACGTAAAAAAATCGCCCAAGTGCGAGTCAATTTGTGCAAGAAAGTTTGCGAATAATCTATACTAATATTATAAAGAGGAAAACTTTGTTCGTTTGTTTGTTTGTTTGGTTGTAATGAATAGGCTCAAAAACTACTGGACCGATTTAAAAAATTCTTTCACCATTTGTAAGCTACATTATCCCCGAGTGACATAGGCTATATTTTATCCGGGTACGGGCAGTAATTCCCACGGGATGCGAGTGAAACCGCGGGAAAACGGCTAGTTATCTATAAAATGGTCAAAAATAGCACGTTTGCTGGCAGACCGATAGTTAGGGGTATACAGAATGATAGTTACAGGGTCCCGTTTTACCCTCTGGGTACGGAACCCTTAGTGCTTTTCCTTTCTAAATACTCCTTAAGAAATACAGTAATAGTTTCAACAAATAGAAACCAAAAAAAAAATCTCTTAAATCCAATCCACACGCGATAATCCGCTCGTTAGAACCATTTCCATTTAAAACGTATACAACAGGCGTTGCTATGTAAACTAAGTTTCAAGTTCCGCTAACTTGGGAATGGATAGCTTAAGTTAATGCTGACTTAGGCCGTTTGTCCACCGCCGCCGTCAACGTCACGTCAACGAGAATTAGATTATTTCGGGCCGAATTTAAAATGACGTGACGTCGATCGTTTGTCCACCGCGACCGATATCGTTGGTTTAGTTTGTTCCAGCTGTCATGCGTGGTAGTCGTGTTTTCAAAGAAATAAAGTGATGGCTATGATAAACCGGCGACAACTTCTTCTTCTGCTTTTGTACCTTCGAAGGCGCAGGCGATGCAAAGAATTTTGGGTTCATCCGCTAATACGTGAACGATACATCACAGGGGCGTTTTATGTACACCACGCCAAGTTGCGAGAGCATGACAAGAGTTTTTTTAACTACTATAGGATGTCCACGACTACGTTCGATTATATCCTATATCATATTAAGGATAGCATCACACTCCAAAACACGAACTACAGGACATGCATACCACCAACTGAAATGTTAGCTGTAAACGTTGAGGTACGTAGTAAAATACTACTCCATCACCGCAACTATAAGACGCATGTAGTGTTGGGAAGGTATTACCATAAATATTTATTTAATTCTTTTAAAATATCAAAAAATATAGTTTACTGGGTAATTAACAAAGAGCCAATATTTTAAAATAACTTTATTTTGTTGGTTTATTTCTTATCGCTCTAAATCAGTATGCATGTGATGGAAAAATTATAACTGTGGGAACTCTTAATAAAACGAAAGCACAAACAAAATAATAACTGAGCTCGTCTACGGTGCGACGGCGACGGCGACGGCAGTGTATGGACAAGTTCATATGTGTTTTGTATTGCCGCCACATCGGCCCGTCAAAATTTCGGGCGACGATCAAGCGATCACGCCGATCTACTCACAAATTCGGCGGCCGGGATGACGTCGCTCGGGTGACGGATGTGCGGTGGACACGCGGCTCAAGTAATGTAATGTAAATGTATGTACCGCTACTTCGGCGCCGTCATCTCGTTCTCGGTGACGTGACGGTGACGGCGGCGGTGGACAAACGGCCTTAGGTCAACTTATATTAAGGATGGACGAAATTAGATGCTGTATTGGAGCAGACAATCTGACTGGGCAATGCAAATACTGCGGATTTAACTTGGACTTGGTTCTAGAATTATAGTTTGAGAACTTGGAATAAGATCTAAGAGGATTATTTGTTTTTCACATGACTGTTTTTGCAGTAAACTGTTGGTGGTTTATGGAAAATTAACACAGTTTATTGTGTGTAAGTTTACATAATGCAACTTAGTTTACATAACGTGTTTTAATTTTACATTACGCAACTTAATGTTTACAAATCATAAACTGTTGTAGTTCTGATTTTTTTGGTTAAAAGGTGCTGTGTAGATATCAAAAAATGTATATAAACATACGAATCGAGTACTTCTTTTTTGGGAAGTCGGTTAAATATAAACTTACCTTTATAAATCTTTTGGCTTTCGTTAATAATCCTAATGTTGTGTGTCGTGACGCTTCGGGGCCTAAGGGTACCATGTCCTTTAATTTTTCCAAGCAACTTCTTAAATGTGCTCTCCTGTAACAAAGAGAAGTTTGATATTAATATTTAATACGTACAACAAACATACGGATATAATTCGATTTAATTGTATTATTATAACTAATTCCAGTATGACGTCAAATTTTGAGCCATTCGATAGTTCGTTTACTTAAGTATATGATAAAGCTGAAAAGTTAGTTTGCTAGAACGCGCTAGTCTCAAAAACTACAGGTCCGATTTAAAAATATATTTTAGTGTTAGAAAGCCTATTTATCGTGGAAGGTATTTTTTTAACTATATGCGCAGAGTAAGACTGTAGGCTACTTTAACCTTTAACCTACTGGCAACTACTGTAAAAGCTCAATTTCTAATCCCTATTTTGTTTCCATAAGTATTCAAAAATAGCACTATATAGTAATGTTTCTCCACATGGTAATGTATCCTCTTCCTCCCCATAAGGAAGTTCACATAAATAACAATGACAAACGCCATAAGTGCCTTTTTACGAGGAAAATTATTTACCCCCTCTTTACTAATTACAACGAATGGCAACACTGACACAAATAAGGTCTAAGTTCACTAACAACAGAAACGACCGTTTTTAGTAAAATGATTATCTACTTTGAAAACTGAATATAAAAATTCACATTAAACAGTTATTTTGAGAAAATTTACCTTATGCTGTCGGTGAATTTGGGTCTAGGTATCAGTTATGCTAACATTTTACAGATATAAGTTTACTTTAGTATATTTTTTTGATAAAATATACTTTTTAATAGAATGTCTGGCAAAAGACAGCTCTGTAAAATATTTTTGCCAAAAATATTCAAACGACTAAAAAACAAAACATAAACATACTAAACCCCAGTTATAATATAACAATAACATACAATACATACATATACAACAGATAAACAGATACACCCGAATTCCCTTCCATTTCTCTCATAATTCTCGCTCCGTACTTAATAGTGCTCATACATGATAATATAACGCAGTTATATTTCAGCCACTGAGAATATAACGTTACTGTTATGAGCGTTTTCACGTAGAACGTAAACGTAAGTAATATAGGTATGTATTTTGGTATAAAAGCGATGGAACCGCTCTTACTAAGAGTTTTTTGATACTCTAGATTAAGCTGTTTTAAATGTACTGGTGTTGGTATACATAGATGTTTTTTCTCATGACATTGTGTAAGCAGACAGGTATACTGTGTAAAAGCACATTTTGATGTCACCCGCTTTTGTGAGATAATATATTTATAGCAATATAAATTGCACAATACTTATTAGCTAATGCAAAAAAGGTAAATATGGATCAAATTCGTGGCTTTTCGATTCCTAAGCTAACGAGCTATTTATAACTTTTTAGCCGTTTTTAAACAATCAGGGAAGCATAACACTTTCGTGCAGACGCTCGCAGGTCACGTAACCAAAATCTGACAAATTTTACCAATCGGACATTAACCTTCCACTATTGTGATAAGGTTGAAAATCTTTTCAAGTTTGACAGATTAAGGAAGGTTAATGTGCATCAATACCCCACAATCAATCGAGCAACATACAAAATAAAACAATTTTTACACGAAATAGCTCGTCAAAAATTAACTCGAAACCTCACCTTACTCTAAAAGCAACATTTCGAGTAAAGCAAAAGCTGAAATTTTCGACTTACGTTAGTATAATCGCAAATAAGCTTTGTTAAGGCTACGCGCGCGTGCCGACCGGCCCACTCGGCGCTTCAAATGCGCTCACTAATTTCATACCACTATTGTATGAACTAACTACTGTTATTGTTAGTGAATTTGTTCGTTGTTTTCGTATTTTGTTAGGTGGTGGTTTTAATTGGATAGGAGAATTTTGCTTTAATAAACTTACCTATTACGATAAAAGTATCAACGATATAGATATTTTTTTGATATGAACTATAACTGCCATTATGCAGATACGTTACACGAAAAAAATCCACTAGCTTGTCTCTCAATAAGTATGTCACATAAAAAGACAAAACAAATGCTATGTAACACCATTAAAACATAACCAAGACAGCATTACAACATTAGTAGATAAAAGACTAGTTTCAAAGGTTCCTGATAAAGTTCTAGTTAACTATTTGACAGATAACGCCATAATGTAGAAACAATAAAAAAAAATATGGCACTTTAAGTCAGAGAGTTACCTAGAATTTTAACTATAACCTTTAAAACTGGCCCTTTATCTCATAAACTAATTTGTATTTTAAATGTTAGTGTTAATAGTAGTACAGTCGATAGCTGTAATTCTCATAAACGCGTAAATCTAACATCTTAATTGGTTTCAACATGACTGCAGTAAGAACGAGAGCATTAATTCGAGATAAGCTCAAACACAACCAATTTATGTCCCGAAAATAATATCTCTATCCACTATTAGACCATTAATATTCCCGATAACACCCGTATACCACAAAATCTACGGTTTACACTTACCTAATTATATCTACCTTACCTACGAAATCTATATAAGAACGTCGTGAATTTATTACCATGTTTTTCGAGGAAAAAATAAAAATATTTGTATCGTAAATTGGGATATAACATTGTTGGTACTTGGCAGGTACGGTGACAGGGGGCGAAAATAAACAAACAAACAGCCCGTGTACGATATATTAAAAATACATTAGGCTTCGTGAAATAATCGGAGAGAATAAAGTAGGTATTTTGGGAGTTCGTAATGGTGTGTGGTTTGTGGGTGAGTGGGGCAATGACGTCACAAGTTTATGGCTGAACGACTAAGTTAAATAATATTATGTAACAAAAATACGAATTTACCAAAGGAAAAATTGATTACACATCTATACTAATATTATAAAGCTGAAGAGTTTGTTTGTTTGAACGCGCTTATCTCAGGAACTACTAGTCCGATTTGAAAAATTATTTCAGTGTTAGATAGCCCATTTAT
Organism: Heliothis virescens; assembly: GCA_002382865.2. NCBI lineage: Eukaryota > Metazoa > Arthropoda > Insecta > Lepidoptera > Noctuidae > Heliothis > Heliothis virescens. The sequence goes on along the minus strand of NWSH02000437.1, from coordinate 13,602,063 downwards.
CGAGGAAGGTTATAGACTTATCCGGGTGCGCGCAGTAGTTCCCACGGGAGAGCGGGTGAAACCGCTGGCGGAAGCTAGTTGTTAATATAAGTCGCTTTATCCCAAGGGGAATTTTTAGAATATCAACGTGATGACAAAAAACCTTTGCTATTATTCTGTCCGTCTGCTGAAGTATCCACACACAAACAAATTAAAGGCTTTACAGTGATTAATTAAATAGCAGGAAAGCTACCTAACAATTTTTTTTGTCCGTTCTTCACCATAGGAAGCTGCTTTTATTAAATTCTTTTGACTTTTATAAGTACAGATGTCAGCCGGTCAACCTGACTGAAGAAATTTGACAGATTGAAGAATTGATGTGCTGACGTCTGTACTTTTAAAGGCCTATGTGAAATAAATGATATTGACAGGCGTTTACCCGACTCTTAAAACCAAACAGTGTTAAAACTACCATTACCAAAACAAATAATATACACCAGCATACAAAGAGCAAGGCAGCAAAGCCGATCAATGCAGTGAGGTAAATGCAAATTAGTAGACCGAGGACCTCTTCCCGGCGGATATTGAAGCCTCGATGGCTACGCATTGCAATATTATTTCACCTGGAAATGGAGTTGCTATATGTTACTTTGTTTTGAGTAAACATTAATGACGATTTTGTATATTTCATGTATGAAACTAACCAGCTCTTTGTTATCGTTGCGAGTCTTACGGTGTCCGATAAATATATAAATAAAATATGGCACTTATTCCGTATATATACTCTGAAATATTCCGTTTCTCGGAAATATTAATACTAATTTAATGATAAGTCATATCTCCTTTTTGTATCCTCCAATTATTTTTATAAAAATATTTTACAAATTCTTTCATAAATAATAAAATTCAACAACAATACATGTAAAATTAAAGCAAAATTAGCTTTCTATTACTCCCCAGCCCGCGCTAACATCGCGTGGCAATTCACAACAATATCTTAACACATTGTTATCACAGCGATAACCAAATGTTTACGACACCATAAATTACTTTATTTAGCCTACTGTGTTAGCTTGGTTTGGCAGTGGGTTGAACCAAAGCTGGGTAGTTTAAATGGGTTATATTTTGCATGCCATTCAAAGCAAAGTCAAAAGTTTTGTACAACAAATTAAGTAATTATTAAACCTTTACAAACTTTTTATTCTTAGCAAGTAGTACCTACCCAGAAATATGGATAATAAAATTGTGAGAATCAATAGAAGTATAAGCCTAGGTTTTTTAGTCTGCAATCGACTAGGATATATCCTTCTCCATCATACCACTTATCTCTGTACTAATACCTCTTAAAATATTCAACTGTCTTATATTCGAAGTCATTAATTTAAAATAAACCTAGTATACAGTTGCACAGTTCCAAGGAGTTGGTCTCATGGAGAAGAACCGGCAAGAAACTCCATGGACACTGTTTAAAGTAACTATCTTATTACAATAATTTATATATAATGTGAGGATCACGTAGGTCATGATTGTGTAACACTGCCTGAGCTACTTTAACATTTTATAAGTAAATCACAATACAGACTAGGCATACGTAGGACCGATGTTTCACTAGGTACCTACAGTTCGCGTATATGAGCATGTGTGGTTCACCAACCCTGAAAGCCACCACCTGCCTCTCAAGACATCACGAAGCAATTCACTAAAATACCTTAGTACATTGTTATCAACGCGATATAGTGCTCGGTGGGTTTACGACCTCGTAAATTGCTTACGAGTCGAAAACTCGTAAAAAAGTCGTCAAGCCGAAATTGGACGTACTTCACTATGATAATGTGGAAAACGGTGTAATTACGACGGGAGTTTAAGGGTGGGCGCAGAACTGGCGGTTTTTTAAACCGCGACAACACACCTGTGTCTGTTTTGTTTATGGGTAAAATGGCGGATCGTGGGGGTGTGTGTTGTGTGACATGAATCCGAAGGGTTTTTTTATTTAACTGGTAAAAATGTGGCTGACAATTCACAATACCAGTGGTTGTTATTGTGTTGAATATTTTATTTAAAAATATGTATATTTTTCAAAAATTGTGCTTAATTTTTCAGAATCAGATTTATTGGAAAACTATATTAAACTATATTTCATAAACCATAAAAAAACAGTTCCTGACACGCATATAAAATTATATGTACACAAGAAATACTGTTCAAAATTTGAATTTCAAATTAAGTATCGTCTCTAGAGACACACTTTGATAATTATTAATATCATCGTCTCTAGAGACGCTACGATAATTATCAATATCATTACCAACACAAATGATTACCAACTTCTGTAACACATACAGTGAGACCGCAGCCTAACCATGAGAGAGCCTTTGGAAATAATTTCGCACCAACTATTAAACATTAAGGTTTACGTAGGGTAGCAGATAAAACTAGTGCGTTAATGTTATGTACTGGATTAAGTAGGAGAAGTTTTTATATCGTAGGTTTTGTTACTTTGTAGTTGTAGAGGGAGGATTTAATTAATTAAATAATGGTGCCTATAGAAATATTGTCAATAGTTTTTGTGTCAGTAATCAAGAGGATACTTGAATGATTTTTATAATATTTTAATTATTGCTAATTGTATAACTGTTATTCTGTATTTTGCAGATGGTAATAGTAATGATAATTCCGCACGACAAAGTGGGTATCCAATAATATTACTCGTAGCGATAAAATGTAACTATTTGTAAAACGTTAACTAACCTTCAAGTAATAACTTTATTTACTACCAACAACTGTTAGTAAAGTGTCGAACTCTTGTCGAATGTATGTCGTATACATGTCGGCGCCGTGTCGTAACGTTACAAATGCCCTCGTTATCGTGATTGCTAGCTTCTGTCTCTACATATTTCTTTGTTACAAGACACTACTGAAGAAAATAGATAAAAACTTACTTACAGTATTTTTTTATTACTTTTTCTGTCTATGTTAGGTGACTGTGTTTTGTTATTGAGTCGATAAATTATTTATTGGGGCCGATAAATTGATTAAGAAACATATTATAGTGGCTTCAAACTAAATATGTACTATTAAATACCATTAGCAACCCTCTAATTGTAAAAACACGTAGTCCGCCATTAAATTCGCTACGGACTACGATTATCGCTACGGCAATCGGCGTAGCTCGCTCTAGCCATATTATTCAATAATTACGTTACCGCCCTGCGTAGCGCGCCGCCGGTTACGAAGCGCTACGGTGCTACATCGCTACGCGCTACGTACGTAGATTGAATTGTTTGCTACGGATTTGTGGAAGTTATTTGGGGATTACATAACGTTTTTATCTATACTTTTGGTATCTCGTAGTATAAAGATTACATTTTATTCTAGTATAACTTTTGTGCTATATATTTTTAATATCATGACACGTGTAATTACTTCATGAATTCGTTGAAACTAGAAACGGCTAAGCAGACGATGACACGTACATTTTTCCGTGCCTATAATAAACTTAGATATTATTATCTGCTTTATTCATACAAAACAATATCACACATCCCTCACAAAAACAGCGCAATCATTGCCTAAAATTCCTGTTATTTATCACTAACAATAAAAAGGAAATTACTCCCCTCTACGTTACGCGTCAGTGTGATACACGGCTGTAATAGACCGCCCGTGGCCGCATTCACACAGTCACGAATCAATGTTCAATCAATCATGCTCGCTCCGAACGATAATGTCGCCGTGTGAATAATCGTTCGTCACTTTATCGTTTAAAGTTAAGTGATTTTTAAAAGGTTTATACTGGCTTACGTTAAGCCTTCAGTGGCTCGGAGATTTTGTAAGTTCATTTTATATGGGTTGCAGGAAAAAATATTTCAAGACGAAGTAAATATTTTTTTTAAGTAGTATATTTTTTTAATTTTCTGGAAAAATCTGTACTAACTGATATAAAATACTTGTCATTTCCAGCAAAAAATAAATAAACGGCCGAAAAATCTCTTTTTTTCTGAACACCATAAAAGTACCAATTTTTAATAGAAAATCCTCTAAATATTAGTCACACTTACACTAAAAAAACTACACCTCAATCAAGCCACTAAATTACCCAACCCACGAAAGAATACCAATTATTACTCCACGCATTATAAACCTTTGTTTGAAAACTGAAAGCGGAACATTTCAGCGGAACAGCGAGTTAGGTCCCAGGTGATAGGGGAACCTACACCAATTTATTGGGAACCCACTTTTTTAAGCCAACAAAATCCAATTATACTTTTGTTCGACTGGGGAATTGGTACATCAAAGCTGGTTTTCAGGCTGTGTTTTAAAGCTAGGCTGGGTTTTTGATTAGGTATTTTTTTAAGAGTAGATTTGTTGAAACTGATTTTGAATCTTATGGTTATATGCTTAAGAGCTAGGATGGCTAACTGACAGATAATGCCATACAAATCTTTTTAATAGTCAACAGTAGCTATCTAGAACTTTATCAAGAAGCTGTGAAACTGGCCCTAATAATTGAAATGCTTATAGATGGTAAACTTTTGGATAGTTGGCGAATCAATTTTTGAGGGTTTTATTGAAGTAGCATAATGTGACAATAATTAAAAAAAACGTACCATTAACGCGAAAAAAAACAAAAATATAATTCTATGGTATTTTAAACAAAATCCACCGCTTAAAAATATTTTTATACAAAAAGCGTTTTTTTAAAACGAGACTCCTGTGAACTCATGTCTACATTATGCAGATAGGCGAATGGTCCATTTAAGAGAACAACGGAGCGGACGGTCAAGCGGTAATGTTTCTTCAATGGCCGCCGACCTTTTTTACAGCGTGGACCACTGTGGGCCATTGTGGTCCACTGTGTACATACATCTAGGGATATAAGATTGACGAGTGTGAAAAAATGTTGTACTACATTTTGATAAATAGAGTTGTGGGTTGAATAATAATGATCAAAGTGACGGATTTTTTTGTTTAAAAAAAGAGAAAGTTTTAACCTGCATAAAAAATACACAGCAGGCCTTTTAAAAATTTTACTGTTGTAAAAAAAAAGGATATTAATCCATAAAATTGTTGACCATAAATATTAGTTAATACCTACTACCACAACATCTGCAATAAAGGGTTCCAAAAAATCACGCCAAAAAAAAAGCGAAACAGATTCAACCCACCGCTACTCACGTCTCAACTGCGGGCCCCCAAAATACGTATGTCCCCATATCTGACGGGCCGGCGGTCCAACCCAATCTGTATGCAAAACGTCCCGAGGGGTGGGATCTCATTTCCTACCCCCTACCCCCTGGCACGTCCGTCGTGACTGACCCACCCCGGCCTGTCAAAAGATGGATGAATTTGAAAGAAACTTGCACCCCACGGCTATTGTAGGGCTGTCAAGTGCTTCTATTTAGGTACAGATGCTAGTGTTTGCAGTCTAGAAATGAATGTTCTGTGTTTAAATACTGCTTTATTCGCACGACGTACAAAAACACTGCTTTGAGGAACATCTTGGACACTACAGATTAATATATGAATTCTCATGGCCTATTTACATTTATATGCAACGAAAATGATTCTTACTAGCTACCGCCAGCGGTTTCAGCCACGTCCCGTGGGAACTATTCCGCACACCCGTATAACAATTTGCCTATAGCCTTCCTCGACAAATGGGCTATCTAACACTGAAATAATTTTTCAAATCAGACATGTGGTTCCTGAGATTAGCGCGTTCAAACAAACAAACAAACTCTTCAGCTTTATAATATTAGTATAGATAAGTAATAAGTAAAGTATAGATATTAATTTTAAATACACAAATCAAAGAAGTTAACTATATGTATACCCCATTTTAATTTGAAAATTCAATGTAAAAGTAGGTAGGAAAAGGGTCCCCAATCGTGGATTGGGTTGTCAACCCTGAATGTCCGCAGGATCGTCACGTTAGGGTTAAGCATATCTTAACATTTTTGCACGCCTGACTTCACTTTGATTTATTTTTTTATATCTTCATTGTACCCCTTTTATGGAGATGCTTCTCTTTTATTTTTGGTTCTGTATGATTTATGGTTAAAAAGGGGACTAATTATTTCGTGAATATCACAAATGCTCATTGATTGAGTAATTTAAAAACATTTATACTTTCTTTTCAGAAGTTATATTTCCAGTGTTAATAAGCAAAAAAAAAAACTAAAATATAATAAATGTTTACCTGATTCTCAAAACACTTCATAACCAAAATCAAAGTCACTACAATAATATCAAATATAGTTTATAATAAGTGATAATAACTAACAGAAATTACACAGTTGCACTTAACTTAAAGTTTAACTTCGTAAAACAATAAACTAGAACAAGCATCCAATCTCCCGCATTATACAAAATTCCTTACCAAACAAAACAAATGGCAAACAATAAAATATTGAATACAAATTAGTCAGTAGTTAAATTCCCAGTTAAACTTCCTGTTAACACACAAAGTTTAATTTAAACTGGAATCTATAATAGATCGTTCAACGTCTAATGAAATTAGCGATCGATACTCATTTTATTGTGGGCTGTTTTTAATTGAGCTAGAAGAAAAACATGTTTGTTTTTTAATGAGGTTTTTTCAACTTGTTTACTGGGTAGTGTCATAAACGGTAGTTATTTCATGATGCGACTTGCGTGTGAGTTAACGCATGGGTACATGAAGTTCTTATGCTAGTTAAGTAAAAAAAATGTGCATTTACCATATCCTGCCATGTGGCTTGCAAAACTTAAATTATACTAAAAATAGAAAAAAAAAGAAAAAAGAAACAGAAACATATTACCAATAAAGGCGCCATGTCACTATAAATGAAATTCCTATAATATCGTAGATAATTATCGTAGCAGCCATGTGATTATTTGACTAACATCAAACATAAAAATATTTATCAATCTTTGGTTTATATTTGGATGATATTTCAATCAATCTTTGAAAAGCAAATAGATTTTCACCATCGGCCTAGTCTCTTCCCTAGTCGCTATGTTGGGATGGATTCCAATCTAACGAGATCCAGCTGATGCAGTGTCTTAGATATTTTCTGTTTTGTAAAAGCCATCAAATTTTATGGTCGAGGTTACACATACACTTTCAAAGCTTATATCCAAAGTCTAACCACCAAAAATATAAATAAATCAACTTCATGATTAATTACCATAAACACTGTTTTGCATAACACGCAATTATTATAATAGAAGCTCAAAAAAAAAATAAGCTTGCCTACAATATAAGCTTATTTTAAACAAACAACTTTGGGAGGTCAGATAAAAAATGCATGTGTAATATTTCCCCCGGATAAACGGGGTGACATGTGTCAATGTGGCCGGTAAAGGTCAAAGCCCACTATGGCGTAACAACGCGCGAACATGACGGGTATTCGTGTTGAAACGCTCCTTTGTTCTGCACGTTCATATTTCAAAAATTGAAGTCTTTTGAGTCGGAGTAAATGTTGTTAGGTACGTAAAAGTCTGCTATGTCAATTCACTGCGCTTTTAATGTCAGTTTCAAGTGATAGTTGATATAACGAAAGGTTTTAATACCATTTTTTTGTGTTCCGTACCCAAGGAGTAAAACGGGTACCTATTACTAAAACTTCGCTGTCCATTCATCCGTCTGTCACCAGGCTGTATTTTAAGAACCGTGATAGCTAGACAGTTGACTTTTTTACAGTTGAAGTATTTATTGTTTCCGCTATAAAAACAAAATAAAATAAATCTTTTAAGGGGCTCCCATACAACAAACGTAATTTTTAAATAGAACGGAACCTTTTTGTGCGCGAGTCCGGCTCGCACTTGGCCGGTTTCTTAATTTTTAATAATTTACTAATGTTACGTCACGGTGGATCTATGCACTTACACTGACACGTCTGCACGATAGCAATGACTTCCCGAATATAGGTGACGGTAGAAGGCATTCGTGATCAGATAACTGATAGCCTCTGCATCATTCATGAAGGTTCAACCATGAAGTCGACTGAAGTGCTGTCGTTACGGTAAGTCTGTTTATAAAACGCGTAGTAAGATCTGTCGTACTTTATACTCGACATAGAGTAGAGTGTATGTTATTTATTGTAATGGGAGTTATTTTTTACCGACTTATAAAATAGAAGGTTTTCGTTTGAAGTTTGTATGTTTTTTCAATGTGTCTTAATTGGATTTTTGATTATTTTTGGTAAATTCCTGTACATCTTTTTTATGATGATAAATATGTACGTATCTTTTTTGCTAAGGACTATTTGTAGATCAATTTATCGCAGTATGCAATACTTACGCATTTAAATATATTCATAATCTACGCTGTGATACTGCAATATAATTTGATTTTAATATAATTTTGCTTGGACTAATAAAAGTCAAATATTGTTTTGATGGAGTAAATACAGATTATATTAATATATTATAAAAAAAAATATATATACGGTCGAATTGAGAAACCTCCTCCTTTTTTGAAGTCGGTTAATAAATACAGTACACCAATTCATTTACAATAGTTGAGGCCCATTCAGACAATCTCATGACAATAATAATAACATCAAATCTCCTACTTCTCTCTACAAACTTCATGTAAGCATATCACATATGAATAGAAACTTAAACTAAGCAAGTAAACTGGAGTACCATGATGACATAACTACACATTACATGCAGGTTAGTTTTACTATTTACTGGTAACTTAGTTTATCGCTTAAGAGTTAAGTTAATAAAGTACTGTAGAAACGTGTTGAGTTTAATGCTGTAGTTTAGTTAAACTTTATGTTTTATATAGCTACAGCGGTTTTGATGAAGTTTGTGTCTGTTTGTGGTAGGTTTTATGTTGAAAAGTAATGTTGGTATACTTTATACATTAGTGTCATAAAGGCCTATTTGTTATTTAGGCAAAATTATTAATATTTAAAATGATTTACCATATATTGTGATTTAGATATTGACGTGCTAAAAGATAATTTCTGTAATTACTAGATCTATTTCAGACATTGCCTTCGATGTTGTAATTAACCTTTTTAATGAGGATTCATTAAAAAGGTTTTAATATTATAAATTCTAATTATATAAATGTGAAAGTTTGTAAGGATGGATTTATGTGTATGTTTGTTACTCTTTCACGCAAAAACTATTGGACGGATATTGATGATACTTGGCAGTAATATAGCTTATATATCAGAATAACATATAGGCTACTTTTTATCCAGGTGGTTCCCTCGGGAAGCGGGTGAAACCGCTGGCGGAATCTAGTGATGTGACAATTTTAAGCAAAAAAAAATATGTCCACAGGAAACCGTTTTACAACATGACACGTACATTCAGTGGAATTTCCATTAAACAATACCATAAATATGAATCAATGTTCACAAATAAATCATGTAGAGGCCAATGATATATTGCACCTATTTGTTTTATCCTCACACCATTCCGACATTGTACACGTATTTTCATATTTCGTATCACCAAAATACGGGTTTGAGTAATACCAGTAATACTGTTTGAATGGCTTTGTTGCTTCATGGGTGTCAGTGAATACTTAGAAACTGATATTATGGTTTTTTGTATGAAGTTTTAAATATAATTAGTAATAAGATCTCTTGTTTACAGCACGTTTTTTGCACGCCTTTTTAATTTACGACCTATTTGTCATGGCGTCATAAAAATGTGATGCAATTCACGGCACGTTTTCATATTGTAACCCATACAAAACTGACCACCACGTATGGTGAATTAACTGAAAATGAACCAAAAGATATTAACCAAATTATTTCGCATATATAAGAGTAGAAGTCTTGAGAATATTTCGTACCTCGAAATCGTATTTCAAGATACGTATCAGAGATGTTTGAGCAAATAGTAAATAAGCAAACATTTGCTTTTACTTTGCACTCGTTTCAAACAAAACAGTGCATTACCGAACGCGAACAAATTCTCTGAGGACGCGCCACCTTCTTGCACTCGATGCATAGGGCTGTCACCATGCAACACGAATTCATGAACGAATAAAGTACATTGCTTCAAAGTAACAAATAATGCCTGAATTGCTTAAGATAATATTTGGACAGGAGATAGGCGGTATCCTGCAGATGGAGGTATTTTTATCCTTTTCGGGCACGTTTTTTGCTTCGGGACACATTACAAATTAAATAACTTTATCTAATCATTCATTTCCACCAGCAGTTTCACCCGTGTTCTAAGGGAACTACTTCGCAGTCCTGGATGAAAAGTAACTAAAGCCTTACTCGATACATAGGCAATCTAACACTCAAATAATTTCTCAAATCGGCCTAGTAATTTTTAAGATTACCGCGTTAAAGCAAACAACCAAACTCTGCATGTTTATAATATTAAGTATAGGTATGGAAACAACCCACTACAAATACCATTGAAACAGCAAATCTCACAAAGAAAAACCCTAATTTTCCACCAAATCAGAGTGAGTGTCAACCCTGGGAGTAGCACGTACATCTCCAATTAGAAGGGAAGTGTTTTCCTATTGTTACATACACTTGAGGTAATGGAACCCGTATTGATGTTGTAAAATTGTGTGAACTGTCACTAAATTGGTGGTATTGTTAGCGTTCAGTTATTTTTGGATAAATGGTGATCAAGTGTGTAATGGTAACTGGATTTATTTTTGTTTATGTAATTTAGCTTTTAAATGTTGCTAAACTTGCAAGGGTCACAATTTAATGTTAGTTTATTTAATACTAGCTTCTGCCAGCAACTTCGCCCGAGTAAACTAAAAAGCCCGGTTTTCCTCGTTCCCGTGGGAATTTCGGGCAATGCTTTTTTATCTCACGTGAGAGTCTGAAGATGAACCTCTGCGCAAAATTTCAGCTTTATAGTTTCACGGGATTGGGCCCTGCGTTGATGAGTCAGTGAATGAGTCAGGACTTTGATTTTTATATGTTTAGAAGAAGATGACGACAAGGGTACATAAGCCAGCTTAGGTACCTAAAGGTATAAAAATAAATATATAGCGCCAAAGCTCTCAAAAAGGTTCTCCAGGTAATTGCCGATTTATTACACTTTTAAGCCTCATAAGACGTAAAACATTACCTTCAAGCGACACATTCACAGCTCATAAACAGGTATAAAACCATAAAAATATAAAACGTAGTAAAGCTACTTTCCTTCCGTAATTTCATGGGCAATAAAAATGTACTGGTACATTCGGTTACAAAGTGACGAGGAACAAAGGTAATACCGGCGGCGGATATCAATGAGTTCAATGTAACGGGGCGCAAGTTGTGGGTAGTGCGACTGTGTACGCGTGTTGGAAGGTGCGCTTGGAATGGGGTAATAAGTATTGAAGAACTGATTTTGTTGCGAGATGATTATGTTTTTTGGGAGTGTTCGTGGAATTTATTTTAACTGTAGGGTTGATATTGAGTGTTCTTGGAATATAACAAAAATTGAGCTTTTGTAGTGCTGTTACTTTTTCCGAGTGATAACTATTTCCATGAAAAGTGTAATGAGGAATTATGAAGAGTTTTTATATACATTCAGTATTTCTCGCAAATACATCTATAGATATAGGTAGAGGCTGGTCCAGTACATTAAAAATGGCGCACTTGAGTTCATTTTCGCAAACATTGAAACGAAATAGAAACCTAAAATAAAAAGACGACCCTAACGGACCCCCAAAGTTAATCAATTAACCAATCTGCGAAAAACCCAAAGTAATGTTACTACAAAAGCAAATTTACTCAAAACGAATCCGCCGGTATTATTTACACTATATTAGTAAAAAGCGAGCGGATCCGAGCGTAGGGCGGGGGCGGAAGCGCCCCGCTCACCGGAAATGAGCTTTCGATATCCGCCCGCCCTCCCGCGCCCACTTTGTCCAAATCAATTTCTCTTTACAACGCCCCGCGCCGTCGCCCAAAAAATGCATCGCAAATGTTTGAGCGAGCAATCCGTGTAAATTTAATTACTGCCTTTTCGGTCCATTTTGTTTTTTTTTTGCACTAAAATGCCTTTGTTGCGTCGCATCCAATTGCAGTTTTGGGTGCAATTATTTATTTTATTTTGGACGGAAGAACCTTTGTTCATTTGGTGGATCGATTTCAAAGGGAATGGTTGCGTGATTCATAGTAATGTATGAATACAATTTTTTTTTTGTGTAAGTAAAATAGTTCTCCTCGAATGGCGAACGCGACCACAGGACACAACTAGTTTGTACTCATCACATTGTATCAGTTTTTTGTGCCAGTTTATAAAACAAAATGATCCATCATTTGCACTTTGCGGCTACTACACTTTTCAGTCGTATATTCAGTGAAAATTATTGGTTCTCCCAACGAATCTTATATCTTTTGTTGACACCAAACCAATATTTTTAATAAATCAACAGTCAAATTTTGGTGGTATTATTACGAAAATCGTAATTCTCTCTATGTATAGGTACTGATATTACAAAGCTGCAGAGTTGGTTTGTTTGAACGCGCTTATCTCAAGAACTACTGGTCCAAATTGAAAAATTATTTCAGTGTTAGATAGCCCATTTATCTAAGGAGGATACAGGCTACCATTTATCCGGGTGCGCGGAGAAGGGCGCGAGTGAAAAAACTGACGGAAGCTAGTTGAATAATAAACTTACATGTTTTATTTAAAGAGGAAAATAAAAGCTTGCAGCGGATGTACATTCGTACTAATGAATTAAATTTCTCTTGCATTACGTGAACGCGATTGTACTGAATAAAGCGAGTTATATTTTTGTTAAAACCGAGTTTTAATTATATTATTATTTAACAAAGGGGATTGCGTTTGTTTCTATTTCTGATTTTTTAAAACTACGTTCCGTTTTATAGGTTCTAGAAACTTATCTGACAGATAATGCCAAATAAATGTTTTTAAGAACTTTATCTGAAACCTCTGTAAGTGGCCCTAACTCATGCAATTCTTAGTTTGTCTATCCGACCATATAGTAAAATAAAAAAACATTAATTAACAAAATAAAACCATACTTCTCAAAAACAACCAATATATACCCACCCAATCAATATACACGAAACTCTCATAAAACCCAGTGAGTCAAACCGAAGTGAAGCTGGAAAAAAAAACTATATTTACCTACCTATATCAAAGTCTAGTCCAAGTCTCGAGCGCTCACTTAACTCCGGGTAGAAGCTGAGGTAACTACAAGCCACCAACTTTTAAATTCAATCTACCGGTTAGAAAATTCTCGACAAACAAACACTCTTAGCCTTTTTTAGGATTCCGTATCCTGAGGGCAAAACGGGACCTTATTACTAAGACTTCTCTGTCCGTCTGTCACCGGCCTGTATTTCAAGAACCGTATACTATAGCTAAGAAAGCTAGAGAGTTGAAATTTTCACAGATGATGTATTTTTGTTGCCGTTTCAACAACAAATACTCAAAACTACAATAAAATAAGAATTTTAGGGGGCTCCCTTACCATAAACGTGATTTTTGTACGGAACCCCTCGGCGTGCGAGTCTGAACTCCCACTTAGCTGGTTTTTAGGGTTCCGTACCCAAAGGGTAAAACGGACCCTATTACTAAGACTTCTCTGTCCGTCTGTCACCGGGCTGTATTTCAAGAACCGTATACTATAGCTAAGAAAGCTAGAGAGTTGAAATTTTCACAGACGATGTATTTTTGTTGCCGTTTTAACAAAAAATACTCAAAACTACAATAAAATAAGAATTTTAGGGGGCTCCCATACCATAAACATGATTTTTGTACGGAACCCCTCGGTGTGCGAGTCCGAACTCCCACTTGGTTGGTTTTTCTTCTATATTTTTTGTATACAGCTGAATTTTAGTACCCACGTCCAGACTTTGGGCAGCTTGTTAAATTAAATTAGAATGGATCTCGTGATCTGAGCTTGAAATTCGATTGGGATTAGAGCGGATTGAAAAGTCAAATTGTATCGAAACAGTTTGGAATTAAATGAGCTCTAAAATAGACTGAATTTTGAAATTGCTTAGGAATTTGTCTTGTTATAGTTGTTCTAAGTTATTGATCGCAAACGCTTATACCAAGCTTTGAGAAAAAGAAATTTTGTTTAGATTTCGTACGTCTATAAAAATCAGTAACCACAGGGGAGATTAGTGTTACATAGTTTATATTTATTTTTGTTATGGAAGGTTTTCATGCGAAAATAACGTAATACTTCGTACTAAAAGTACAGTGAGATGCAATCTACGTAGAATCTTCATCCAGCTTCCGATCCAAAACTTTAGAGCGCTCTTTTTGGAAATTCGCAGTGCGGTGGCTGAGTGGCTCCTATCTCCGGCATCGTCGGCATTCACCGGTATTCCACTGCTCACCGTTTTTATTCGTGGAAAAACGTTGAATACTTTGAATACCTCAAAGTGTATTCAATTAAGAGTTCGCTGGACATTTTTAAAAAGAATTTTGTTTATGCATACTTTTTTCTGGAATGTAAGTCGATTTAGAGCAGTGGGCGGTTGGAACAAATTTTAAGAGTATTGAAATTTGTTTTTAATTAAGGCTTGGTTTTAATTTGTAGAATGTAAGATGTTAAATTGTAAGTAGACTTGAATTTTTCTTGTATTGAATGAGGAAAATTTTGCTCTTTTTAGGGAAAATTTCTTTTATATTTGGCGTAGAGGCCAAATTACCGCGCGTTTCGCTCCGGATTGATATTATAACACGAACTGACACTTGACAGCAGCCATTACTACTGATATTCGGGAGCAATTGACTGGAAGACGCCTTAATGTGCCTCGTGCGACTTCCAAACTCGGGAAATTAATGAAAATGCGACTTCGTAACTTCAACTTTGTTATCATTGCAAAGACTAGGTCTTATTGAAATGTATTTCTGGGAAAAACATCTGAGCCTGAATTACTCCTTGTAAAAATAAGGTAAGTTTTTTTGGATATGAATAGAAATACGAGAGAAGTAGTACCTAATGTAATTTTATTTCTTGCGATAAACACTAATTTGGTAGATGTCTCTACTGAATTATAAGGCCAAGTAAACTTGGTTCTTAACCTAAATAACCGATATTAGTTGACTTTTTCGATACCCGGCAAACTAACACATTCGTAGGCGTTCGCTCAAACAGTAAGAGCTTTTTAGAAAACATTACTAAAAGAAAACCATTTCATTTATACCCCAAATAAGTAATAGGGTACTAGGCGCCCAAGCAATCAAGGAGTTGTATTTTTTCTTCAACAGTAATATATAAAGGTATGTTTACACAGAAAGCCATGTTTTTCGCAACGTTAGCGTTCCCAGGATTGCTCTCAGGAGAAACATTCGTTGGTAGCTCGTTAAAGTCGCGCCAATTTATTAAATGCGATATATAGCTTGTGTTCGTAGGTAGTGTCGTGTCGGACTTTAAGATTTAATGCTACAATTTGCTAACTTTCTCTGAGATCATGCTTGCCTGGTAGATTGTGGCTTGAGATTATTACGTTCCTTGCTGTGAATTTTATTTATTGTACAATGTAGGCGAATGCATGTTTTTAGACATACTCTATTATATTCTTGATACAAATTAAGATAAATACAGGAAAAAGGACTGTATTTTTCGTGGCAAAAAAGTTGAAATATCAAGCAGTGACATTCAAATATAGTGTAAACAGTGTTCCAACCGAGTTGGATTACGACTGTAATTAATCGAGAGTGTGCCTTCGCGACAAGACACCCTCTCCCCTCTCTACCTCGCCCCTCTGTCGCCCACCGACCGAGGTTTATTTTTAAAAGGCGAAGGTCCCTCCATTTCATTAGAAAGCTACAAAAGACTTGAGAGAATAGTTAGTTATATTAAATGCTCAATTGCGTTGGATTTTTATAGTTGTCCTTTATTGTTTGTTTGTAATTTCTCTTTGGTAGGTTTAATTTAATGTCTTGGTAGGTTTGCTTGGGTCTTGAGATTTAATCGGTTTATAATGTTATAGATGGCTAGTTATATTTTCTAACTGGCTGTGTTTCCGCTGAGAGAACTTCCTGTACCCAGATAAAATATAGCCTATATTAGTCGGAGATAGTCTAGTTTCCTAACAATGAAATAATTTTTCAAATCGGTTCAGAAATTTCGGAGCATTTACGGCACAAACCAACAAAAAAAAATATCATCTTTATTAGAATAGATTGCTACAAAACAAAGCATCTAACTGATAGCCTACGCTGTGTCCATTGGTTACATGCTATCCATTTTTCACGCAACAAAAATTCATAAAAAATGATATCCACTCTATTCGTTCCTGAGGTCAAACTCCTAACATGAAACCATAAAACCTTAGTGCCAACATCAACAACACAAAACTGCATCGCCGGTCATAAGCGACGAACTTTAACTGTACTACCAACATCACACCGAAAAACTAATTTCCAGAATGTTCGTTAAAATAATCTAATTGCTGAACTGGTGGTGTCAGATAAGGGATGCAACCCCCGTTAGTTTTTACTGGGAACATAGTAAAGATAGTTGTGGGTATCGGCTGTCTATTACACCGAACTGTAATGGCTCATTTGATTGGTTAATTTTTATTAGAAAAGCTCTATTAGAAATGATTTTGACTATTGGTTTTTATGAAGGCTATAGAGATTAAAGGAGAATTCAATGAAGTCTGAGTTGGGAACATTATTCTTTACAACGTTACGTTCGTATAGAATAATATTGGAGATCTTATTGCCACTTATTTTCTTTTTTTTCTATCATCACATTTTGACTTCTAAAGACACCCCTAATATGTGAATCGTCGCGGCTCACAGCATACATACGTCCGCACTCAACACAAGCGAATGAACATCAACGATGCGCATTTGTACTTGTTCCGTAAAGTACGGCGCGACAATTTATGAATGTTGTTTGGTGTACGACGTCCTAGATTAGTGTGAAATGTACCGACAACAGCGACATCTGTAGCGCTTATTAGTTTAGTTTTTTGGGTGAGTTATTAAAGCAATTTATTTCAGTATATATTTTGGCAGCATATATGATTTTTTCTTTTATACGTAATGACAAAAAACCCGCTTATATGTGTAAAAAATCTAATCTCGGTAAGGCCTATTTTTCTAGCCTATTCTGTCACTTTTCTAGACAAAGTCATCAATCTTTTTTCGCTTCTAGTAATGTGGCATTTTCTTAAACATTTTTATCAGTGCTAAGATTTTTTCTACGCAATATTTCTGTTGTACTCAGAAATTACTTCACATCATCTTCCTGCCCTTATCTCAATTTATTTGTAGTCGGCGCAGCATGTTTTGTTCTTCCATACTCTTCTATCTGCCGTCATCTAACAAGTAACATTCTTCCTAGCCATATAGGTTTTCACACAATCCATCCATCGTTTCTTTGATCGTCCTCTTCCACAATATCCAATAACTATATTCCACCAGCGGTTTCACCCGTATCCTGTGATAACTACTCCGCGCACTCGGATAAAAAGTAGCCTACAGCCTTCCTCGATAAATGGGCTATTTAACACTGAAGAAGAATTTTTCATTCCTCAGATTAGCGCGTTCAACCAAACATACAAACTCTTCAGCTTAAAATATAAGTATAGATCAGAAATGATTGCAGCTGGACATATTTTTTTTTCCATAATTTTTTCATCAGCATATTTTGTTAGTTCGTTCGTCCCGGTGTGAGGTGCGGCCGCACATGCCTCTAAATGCCGATATTGGCGAAACGCTACAATTTATCGCGACGCTCTCGCGTTACTTTTACGATTCGCATTCGTCGACCAAAACCGTTTGGTGGCCGGTTTAAACGAATATTTCATAGTTTTTGTTAGACTTTCAGCTTGATTAAATGCGTTGGAGATTTTTATTTTGACAGTTATATGCTGTAAATACTGGTTTGCCAAATTACTCGTATATTACTACATTCACGGCCAGTTCCAGTTTTCAAATAATGTTCTAAGCAACTATGTGACAGATATCACCATGTTAATGTTTCTAATTTTGATTACTTTCTATGGCATAATCTGTCAGGTAGCTATCTAGAACTTTACCTGGGACCTGTGAAACTGGCCCTAAGATTTGTTTTTATAATTCGTAATAATGTCGACATACTGTTTGTTAATTTGGTTGCACACGCCAATCTTACGAACCAAGTCCAAATTAAAAAAAATATACCTTCATAAACACTTCTCAGTGGCCAAAGCCATACATTTCCAAAAGTAACCATCCCTAAAGGATAACTATGAATTTATAAGGATTTTTAAAGCCGCGATCTCCGGCCTGGCAGGGAGCCAATACCGTTACGCTCATCGGCCCTCTTAATGTCAAATTATTGTGTTATCATGACATCTGTTGCGGCTTTATGGAGGAAACTGACATTTGGGTGTTCTTTTTTTAAAGTGTCATTTTGTTTTAAGCTGAGACTGTCATGGGGACACACGTGTTTGGGCATGACTATAGAGTTCGTGTTGATACTGGAATTATCAAAGTGTGCTAATTATAATTATTCAGTAGCGGCCAGTTACACAGGTTTCAGATAAAATTCTAAATATCAATCTGGCAGATAGTTCCTTAGCAATGTTTTTAATTTTGACTATTTTTTATTTTTTTATAGATAACTATCTGGAACCTGTGAAAATAACCGTTAGCCTGCTATTTTTTTATAAATTTTTGACAACTGGGTGAATAATAATTAGATAAAAATGCTCTCAGTCCTAAGAGTGAAGGAGTAACAAACATAGTTCCAAATAAAGATAGTGCAAATAGTCATAGTCTGAATGGTCTAAACACTATTCAGTTATATATAACTACTAGCTTCCGCCAGCGGTTTCATCCGCTTTCCCGTGGGAACTACTGCTCGCACCCGGATAAAACGTAGCCTATAGCCTTCCTCGATAAATGGGCTATCAACTGAAATAATTTTTCAAATCGGACCAGTAGTTCCTGAGATTAGCCCGTTCAAACAAACAAACTCTTCAGCTTTATAATATTAGTATAGATACTCGTAGTATAGAGAAGTCAAACCTGCAGCAACTAAAACTCAAACCACCCCAATTACAGCGTCAGCTTTCTACATTTAAAAGCAATTTACAGATAACAGTTCAACTGCTCGATTTACAAGCCAACTATGAACAACAAACAAACAAAACTTCTATCTATTTACCATAAATCTAGGAGTGAAGGAAAACAAAGCTAAGTGGGAACGTTAAATACACTTTAGAACGGGTCACGTCGAGAGCTTCGCGCAGGAATCGAACCTGCGGCCCGCCGGAGCACGTACCAAACTTAGTAACGACCACTCTACACGGAAATGCAGGGAAATTGTAACTAGCTGTGCTATTTGAAATATTTCAAATGCTTGTAGGTTGCTGCTGTTAGGAGTGCTAAAGTTAGAGTTAAGTAATGCTAAGAATTTGAGGGAGTTATGTCTTGTAGAGGTGTTATAAAAATGTTTTGTAGCAACTTTTTTCCACCTTATCTAAATGATAAGCTTTGAAGATTCAGGTCAGTTTGATAGATTTTTAGATCAGGTGCAGGACCGACATTAACGTGCTCTCCGATGCACGGGTGTATCAATCAGACCGGTCGTGTCGGATTGCCGTCCCATTGGGTTATGAGAGTGGGGAATAGGGAGTGCACGTGTGTCTGCGCAAATGCTTGTGCACTATAATAATGTCCTGCGCAGCTGGCTGATCTCCTTATATGAGAACAGCTGCCGTGGCCGATAGTCGGCTTGGACGCCATTATTATTATTAGATTTTTAGATAGATATCTGACAGATCATGCTATAAGTAATCAAAATTTAAAACATTTCATGGCATTGTCAAATAGCTATTTAGAACTTTAGTTAGAACATGTGAAGCTGGTCGTTAGTTTTAAATAATAAAGTCGTCGACCATTTAGCTGCCAACTGGGATTCCGTAGTATGATTGAATTGCATTCTTGTAGCAAAAACCTCTTAATACTTCTGTCCAAGGATTAATCTCCTAACATCTTTAATACCATAAAAATGGAGGCTTAGTTTATTAATTGATTGTAGATTTGAAGAAGTAGTACACTGCTTGAGTTCATAGATATAGGTGTATAGTGGTGTGTGCTAGTCAATATGTGGTTATCGGCATTTTACTTGTATTATAGCGTAATTGACATTGTTTAATAACATGTTTGTTATTTATCATGTTATATAACTATTAAATATTGTATTAAGATTCTTAAAATCTAATAGTCTGTTTATGATATGTGTTGCTGGGGAGTTTGTTGCGCCACTTCTTCTTCCCAGCAAAAACACATAGGAAGTGGTGAAGGGTGGGCGTTTTCGGGGCTGTCTCATGTAATTATGAAGTTCGAAAAGTGTTGTTTTCAGCCTACTTTGAATAAATGCTTTTTGATTTTGATCTGATGCTAAGAAGTCATGCTGAAGGTCAAAAAATGACATTACTGCTATAGAAAACTATGTGACCAGTAATCCTGATGATTCATCAAGCATTATGTATCAATTTAATCGTCCAGCATGGTCACATTATGTAAATGGCCAGTGTCCACGTGACCATGACTCTCTTTGCGTTCATTAAGTATATTTATGAGCTGTAGAGGCAATATTACCGCTTAAAACGGCCTTTAATTGCAATTTCAGCTATTAATTGATGTTTGTCCGTATATTTTAATGATTTATTATGTTTTTGTCGTATTTTTAAGTATTTACAGTTTTCTGTTACGTTATGTAAGTAGTGAGCGAGATTTTTTTATAATGTTTTTCTAAGACTTCGTTGTCTGTCGGTCTGTCTGTCTGTCTGTCTCCAGGCTGTATCTCATTAACCGTGATAGCTAAAATGCTGAAATCATTTGTGAATGATGTAAATCCGTTGCCGCTATAACAACAAATTCTAAAAATTAAAAAAAAGAAAATATTAAGGCTGTTGATTTATATTAATTAATTGCAGGATTGTATACTAGTAGCGCCATCTATTAGAAATAATGTGCAACTTAAGTAACTCACACTTGACCATTCCTATTGTACTTCCGTCTTTCCGTCTTTTCATAGATAATGGTACGGAACCCTTCGTGCGCGAGTCCAACTGGCACTTGGCCGGTTTTTTTTTGAATTCATAAGTGTAATGAGCTTGTATTTTCTTTGCCGTTTTGTATGGTAGTTTTTTAAAGCGTTTCATAGAATATTACACTTCGTGGCCAGAACAATGATATATGACTATATAACATACAGCAGAACTGGACATCAACTCCATTTAATTTGCTGAAACAATTTTTCTTTCTCAGTCAAATACTCAAAACCTTCATTAATATTCCAAACGAGCTATTAAAAATATAATTTAAACCCGAATAAAACACAATCCTTGCATAAAGGCGACATTAAAGCATAATCAATATCCTTCAAATTTTAATAGCCTCTAATAGAAGCCATTTTGTACCATGAAACCGCCTGTAAATATTTAATTGGTAGCCAAGGAAATCGCGAGGCAATCCACATGTGAATGATATAATGACATAGGTGCATGCGCCGTGGGAATGAAGACAGGTGGCTGGTCTGCTACTTAATATGTACTGATTTATTGATTGAGGCCTTTGGTTTATTGAAGACCAGCGGTTTCACCCGCTTCCCGAGGGAACTATTTCCCGTACCCGGATAGAAAGTAGCCTATATGTTATTCTGTTATATAAGCTATATGTCTGCCAAGTTTCATCAAAATCCGTCCGGTGGTTCCTGAGATTAGCGTGTGCAAACAGACAAACTTTCAAACATACAAAAAGACATTTTTTTAATTTCTTACTTTTTTTCCATTTCTTAATAACCCTACATATTTTGTCTTGTAAAAATATTTTTTAGTATTTTATTATATGTATAGATATAAGGCTTTTTTAGTTGAGATAATTGTAAAAATAATAGGTATAGATGCCAGCACATGTCTAACTCAATTTGACCACTTTTTTTCAATGGATTTTCAACCTTATCGCAATGGTGGAAGGTTAATGTTTGATTAGTAAAATTTGAAAAGTTCAATTAGGTTGACGTCTGTACTTTAAGCTCATTATCTTGTTAAAGGGAATCTTAGGAAACTGAAGTTTTAGAAGTATCTGTTAAGAATTCAAGTTAAGGATAAATAAATTGAATTTTTTGCTTCAAAAAACTTCAGAATTTTTCATTTCACAGAAACGGCAACTTTTCATATTTTCATAGAAAGAATGTAGAAGTACCGAGTCTACGATATTAAAACACAAAAATAATAACTAAAGGCTGAATAAATAGCCAGAAACTTTTGAACTAAAGTATTTCATACTTGTTAATACTTAAAAGGGAATGGATGTCTTTCTGTCTGTTGCACTTTTATGTCGTCTAATCTACTTTGGTAATCTGTCAACTTTAATCAATCAAACATTAACCTTCCGCTATTGTAATAAGGTTGAAAATCTATTGCAGAAATTTGACAGATTGTGGTAACCTGATTCTGAACATAGCTAGTCTAGAGCCTAAGAAAGGTCATAGGCTACTTTTCAAGGGTGGAAGTTCCCTCGAGATACTATGAGGAATAACAAGTATTCAAATACAAATAATAAAATTCAACCTATGAATAAATACGGCTCTATCCTAAATTCACCTTTTAAAAAATCCCTGTCTTTCCAAGAAATACTTAACCCTGTTTACACTAAAGGATAAAGTAAATAATACCATAGCAACATCGCTTATTAAGCCGACCGTGACACAGCCCCGTAACATGGGGTAAAGGTCGCCTTTAAAATAGACGAGCCTAAAATTATCAAAGCTTGGCATATGGTAAATGCGACTGCGATCAACGCTTGAGTTTGTGACGCTCGTGTAAGTTGTATGGCATTTATGAACATGGATTTAAGGTGATATAGAAAGGAGGTAGGTATAGAAAAGGGCTCAAGAAGGAACATGGCGGGTTTTAGGTTTTAGTCAGTAAGAATTCGACACTCCGTCACGCTGCAACCGCAGTGGGATGAGTCATTTGATGAGTTCCCACCAAGTAAGTATTGTAAAAGCAGTCGAACATAAAAATAAGTTAAAAGAACTTATGTATACGAAAATAAAACCTAAGTAAGGTTCAAGTAGTATTTTAGATTACAATATAAAATTGAAAAAGTAATGACTTGTAAAACATCACAACTACAAGAAAATTTCACCGAAGCGTAACATTATAAATCATATCAAAATGAAGATTAATTCTATAAAACAATAATATATTTTAAACTAAAATCAGCAGCGTATTAATAAATTACAACGAAAGTAATTTATCAAAGAGATTTTGGTCTAGTTTTAGTGCAAAAACTACCAGCATTTTTGGCGTCGTCGTATCATTTCGAAAGTTTGAAAATTAAAGTAGGTATGCGGCAAAATATGACGGTTTAACAAAGAACGTTGAAACAAAGAAGATTTTAAGTAAGTAGCCCACAAAGGGGTGACAAAGGAGCGATAGGCAAATTACGTAAGTTCTGCTCTGTGGTTGAAGATAGAAATGTGAAATGTTTATGATATGAGTAACCTTGTGACATAATGTAATGTACTTAACTACATTTTACGTTTTCACAACACAGAATATATTCTAGACTCTTGTTATTTGTGATTACATTTAAATTATACTATCTCTGTATGCTAATATTATAAAGCTGAAGAGTTTCGTTTGTTTGAACGCGCTAATCTCAGGCACTACTGGTCCGATTTGAAAAATTATTTCAGTGTTAGATAGCCCATTTATTGAGGACTTTTTATCCGGGTGCGGGCAGTAGTTCCCATGGGAAAGCGGGTGCAACCGCCGGCGAAAGATAGTATTAAATAAGCAGAATTCATGATTTTTTAAGTAACATAAGATATGAAACCTAAGTCACATGCCACCATACTATTTGATTAAATATCTGCCTAGCCTTTTACCAACTATGTTGGGGTCGGCTTCCAGTCTAACCGGATGCAGCTGTGAACCAGTGTTTTACATGGAGCGACTGCCTGTCTGACCTGTTTATGGGTTTATATATTTGATTAAGTATATAAACCCATAAACTTTGACATGTCAATCTGATAAAACAATACCCAATAAAAGCAATTAAAATGCCCGCCATACACACCGTATATCTTTAACAGCATAACTTAAAACTATCCTAGACCACCCACAACGGTAGTTCCCAATTTAAAACACGACCATACCTGCCAAGTATTTTACATAAATTCGTGACGAAAATCCATTAATTACAATACTAAGCCGCAATGTTACGCCACGGTGTGATAGGAGGACCAAATCCTTAGATAACTGTATTATAATAAAGATAAATTGGTAGTGCTAGTAGATTTATTATTATAGTTTTATTTAAATAATGTTTAAATTGACTGTAAGTAATACTGAGTACTTGAGTTGAGCCTTTTTAAGGCTTTATAGGATTAACTTTTGATTCTGAATTTAATATTTTTAGGTTCTTTGAAATAACATTTAGATTTTGTTGTTTTTTTTCGTCTCCTTTATGTGTGATTATTTAAAGTATCTCTGCCTAAAGAGACAGAAACTGACTCACTATTAAAAATAAAAACACATAACCATAATCATATGTATCGAAAAACCTAATTCTGTTGACATGGTTTGATGACAGGCTTGGAGATATCTTGATGTTTAAAATTGTTTAAGAAAAATATCTTGTACAGATTCCATTGAATTAAAGTACACTGGCAGACTATAATCTAAACTCAATCTAAATAATAAAAGAAAATTTTCTAAAATCAACCCACCAGCCTTACAAAACACGATAAACTCCAATACAAATCTAATCAATATCGGTACTAACCCTATAATCTTAAGGTAACTACCGCTAATCACAGTAGTGACTACACTTTCTACACAGCCAGTCGAGCTGGTCTTAAGTTCTAAGAAGTGCGTAAAAGCGGCGCAGAAGCAAATTGCTTTGAACTCGCGTTTCACTTGGGGATGTGGCGTGGGAAGGGATATCAGGTATTAGCCGACTGCGCCACGTAAAGGAGTGTTATGTGTTTTAGAAGGTTAATTTTAGAAAAAAAAAACAGTAGAAAAACTGCGTCAAAAATCATAGCAATAAGTTATACAAGCCTAACTAGATAAGCAACATTTTAATATAATAGAACAAGAACTGTGATTATTCAACTTGTTCATAAATATCTTTCTGATGCAGTAAGTCTGACCTTTGGTTCACATGGCTGACTTCAGAAGGCAAAAAATTGTCGAGAACTGTGCATGAGACTTGCACATAATTAGCAAAGGCGGGTGTGCTTTAAGCAGATAGGGTGCCATCATACCATTTGACGAAAATATAACAATAGGATTGTTTTGTAATGCTAAATTCTCCAAGCTTGTTTTTCTTCAGGCCTTCCTTTCCTTAAAGAAGAACAATATGGCCTTGGGCTCTTGGTTCACCAATAAGTAATATGGCCGTAAATCGATACCTCACATCATTTAGCCTAGCCTTTTCCCAACTATGAGGGGGTCGGCTTCCAGCCTAACCGGATTCAACTGAAAGCCAATGTTTTACATGGAGCGACTGCCTGTCTGACCTCCACAACCCAGTTACCCGGGCAACCCGATACACGATACCTCACATATTTATCGAATTCCTTATAATAAATAATAAAGCAACGACAGGCCGAAACGTCTCATATTCTACACTGCATGTCTCAAAAGCAGACGTACTAATCTAATATAAATGAAACAGCGAAACTATAAGTGCATTAGACGTCCACACTGTCTATGTGTGTGTGACATTAGGGTTGCCCCAACAATGTTCTGGAAATCTGTCAAAAGACTTTGCAAGCTAAAATTTTAACAAGACAAAGATTATTTGAAGATAAATAAGCAAGAAGTAAAGATTTGGATGGTGATGGTGAAGTTTTGAGAAAAATCCAGTGAAGCGTACCAAAATGTTCCAATTGGTCGTGACATAAAAGCTAGGGAACTATTAAGGACACTCTAACTGGTTTAAACTTCGCTTCTAGACTATTTTAAAATATATAACGGGAATTTCCTTGTATTCAGAAAGATAGAATAGTGCATTATTTTGTTAGGGAGAAAATTGAACTATTATTGCGATTTACTATGTGCACAAATGCTTGAGCATTATAATTATGCCCTGCGCAGCTGGATCTCCTTAAATCACACAGTCGAGGTCGATTATCATCATGGACATCATCATCATCAGCCTTTTATTGTCCCACTGCTGGGCAAAGGTCTCCTCCCACAAAGAGAAGGAATGAGTCTGGACGCCATTGTACTATCCACTATAGCGAGAAAAAAAGGCGAATTTTCCTGAACTTCTCTAAGCAAAGACCTGAAGGCAGTGTAAGAGGCCCTATGATGTAGTTCCACCATTCTCTCAGAATTCATCTCATCCAAATCACCATGTATAATTACACAGGCGTATTACGTCATCATCCTCTCAAAATCTCATTGCTGGCAACCCTGAAGCTTGTGAATAATTGAGACGTTTGATAGGGTTGTCGCCCTATAATTTCTTATAGACCGATTCTTGGTAATGTCAGATTTCTGTGGCTTATTTCAGAACATGACATTTTCGATCGGTAATAATGGTTCTGATTTAAAGTGAAATGTGGTGATTGTTAGAATGACGTGTTAATTATTAGGTACTTTCTTTGCATTCGTTTTTGTTTTTCATGTTTTGCAAAAAGAAGTAGCGGTATGTACTATTTTGGGTAGAGCTGTAATTCAGTGTGAAATACTCCATTTGCTTTGTTTGATTACAATGATTACTTCAGATTTTAAGGATAATGTTATAGTCGTAGTTTTGGATTCCATTTCCTACTTCTACTTGATGTCGAAAATCGAATATTCACTTTTCGTCATGTAACTTAGTATTTCAGCATACCTCAACATCTTTAATGTAGTACGTATTCCTATATTCATTTTGCATTCAATGTATCTCAATAATGCACTATGCATTCACATCATACCTAAAGGTAAAATTGTCATTTTTATCAGTCTAAACCGAAAACTTTGCTGACAGCCCTATAATCAGTCCGTTAGGGCAGTCACACATGGCGTTTCACACACGGCCTGCAATTTGCGACGGCCGACCGATTAGCTAGCATTTACTATGGAAATACAAATAGCATTTAATCGCCCTGTAGTAGACTTGAAACGATACTTCCAACTTCCATCACTGAACGTTCTTTGTTTCAAATTATATCGGTCAACGATTATAGATGGTCTTTTGTTTTGAAGATAAAGATAAAGATAAAGATAAAGATATTTTATTTTGTAAAACATGGTACAGGCATAGATCTTAGACTAGGTAAGTAGTATCACTCATGTTTTGCCTTATGATGGCGTACAAAATTTCAATGGTACTTAAGCTAGCTTAAGATATTAGAAATAAAAAAAAACATTAATGAAATATGTAGATAGTTATAAGTAAAACAAGATCAAAATAATGTCATCACTAAAAGAGAATGTGAACTATGTTTGCATCATTCAGTTAAAAATTCTTGTATGCTATAGTAGCATTTATTTATTAAATACCTTTTAAAATGGGTTTTAAATAATGTATCTGGCATTTGTTTTATTGCTTTGGGTACTTTGTTATACAATTTGGGCGCCAAACAGAAAATACTTTTATGCTTTAAGGTAGTTTTTGAACTTATTATACTGAAGCAATCATTATTCCTACGGTTACGAATTACAGTGTCAGATTGTTTTTTAAAAATATGTGGATTGTTCCGAACAAAATTTACTACTTCGAATATGAAAAGAGATGGCAGAGTCAATATTTTGTGTTTAATGAAAAATGGTTTGCAACTGTCTGTAACTTTTAACCCGAACATAGCTCTGACACATCGTTTCTGCGACTTAAAAATGATTTCTCTGTTTGTTGAATTTCCCCAATACATGATTCCGAACCTGAGGACTGAACCAACCATACCGTGATAGGCCGTGCAGAGCGCTTCTTTAGTTATAACTGGAGATAGTCTATAGAGGGCATAGGATGAGGAGCTGATTCTCTTATTGAGGTCTTCTGTATGGGCTTTCCAGTTAAGATTTCTATCAATAATGATACCTAAAAATTTTGTAGTGTCAGCTTTATTTATAGCTGTCCCTTGGTACGCGATATTAATGTCTGGTGAAGCTGATCTTTGGCTGAAGTGCATTATTTTAGTCTTTTCTAAATTTATTTTTAAATTATTGTTATTTAACCATTCTATTACTGATTTTACGGTACTATTAATTTCATTTTCATATGTGGTTTTGTTAATAGCATTTATTGTTATCGTACTGTCATCTGCAAAAAGGGAAATGGGATTCTGTGTCACCTTTGGAAGGTCATTTATATAAATTATGAACAAGAGTGGACCCAACACACTCCCTTGGGGAACTCCATATTCAACTGTACGTTTAGGTGACTTAAACATTTCTTCCTTTTTACTTTTGAAATTAATTTTGGATATCTCAGTATATATTTTACGGTTTTTGAGATATGATTCTATCAAGTTTAGTACATTTCCACGGATACCATATGCTTCTAATTTTTTTAATAAAATGTCATGATTAACGTAATCGAATGCTTGAGTCATGTCACAATATACAGCGCATACGGGTGTCTTATTGTCTATATTATTCATGACTGCACTCAAGAAATCAAAAATTGCTAAATTAATTGTTTTATTTTTTCGGAATCCTTTTTGATTATGTGTAAGAATATTAAATTTTTCTAGATAATTGTAAATTTGTTCATATATGTATTTTTCGAATATTTTAGAGAGAATGGGAATAAGTGCTATGGGTCTATAAGAATTCATGTTTTGTTTATCGTCTTTCTTAAACAACGGTTTTACAATTGACGTTTTGAGACTGTTTGGGTATAATCCCGTGTTAATACACAAGTTCATAATGTAACTTAGATGTTCGCATATTTCAGATGCAACATACTTAACTACGAGAGTGGATACTTCATCATGTCCTACGCTTGTAGTGTTTTTTAGTGACCTGATGATTTTAAGGATATCGTACGGTGTACTTGGTGCCATAAACATAGATTTATTTGAATGATCTATTAATGAAGTTACTTTTTCACCTGATCCCAAGATGGGTTTAATTTTTTCTATGAAGTAGTTATTGAAATTATTTGCGATCTCCTTGGGATTAGTTATAGTTTTGTCGCTTACTCTTATGGAACTGATAATACTTTTTGGTATATTATTCTTGGACTTATTTATGATTGCCCATGTAGCTTTTGATTTGTTAGATGCTGTTTTTATTTTATAAGTGTTTTGTGCTTTTTGAGTTAAATGAATTATGGTTTTATACAGCTTTGAATATTTTTTAAATTTAGTTTTATTAGTTATATTCTTATTATGTCTATAGTTCCACATTAGTGCTCTCTTTTTTTTGCTACAAATTTTTATTCCGCGTGATACCCATTGTTGTTTCTCTTTAATACTAACAGTAACATTTTTTATAGGAAAGCATAAGTTATATATCAATTTAAAAGTATGCATAAACAAATTATAGGCGGTATTGGGATTATCAGTATCATAAATATCTGAGAATGATAAATTTTGCAAGTAATTTTTAAATTTTTGTAAGTTACATTTACTATAGTCTCGTCTTTTTATTCGCCATTGATTTATCAAAAATACTTTAGTTACTGGTAATTTTAAAAATTGCGCTGTGTGGTCTGATAGACCGAAGTCGATAACCTGAGATTTACACTTCTTGCCAAAATTATGAGCAAAGTTATCGATGCATGTTCCACTTGTATGTCGAGTTGGCTGAAACAATTCCAACTTCAAATTAAAATTTAATAGCAAACATTCTAATTCTAATAAAGTATAGTTTCGCTTTAGAGAATCTATATTGTAATCACCTGCAATCACAACATTTCTGTTTGGGTTCTCCCTTTTTAGGATATCTAAA
>NWSH02000437.1:13512112-13569927 GCA_002382865.2 Heliothis virescens | reverse complement strand
AGTGCTCTCTTTTTTTTGCTACAAATTTTTATTCCGCGTGATACCCATTGTTGTTTCTCTTTAATACTAACAGTAACATTTTTTATAGGAAAGCATAAGTTATATATCAATTTAAAAGTATGCATAAACAAATTATAGGCGGTATTGGGATTATCAGTATCATAAATATCTGAGAATGATAAATTTTGCAAGTAATTTTTAAATTTTTGTAAGTTACATTTACTATAGTCTCGTCTTTTTATTCGCCATTGATTTATCAAAAATACTTTAGTTACTGGTAATTTTAAAAATTGCGCTGTGTGGTCTGATAGACCGAAGTCGATAACCTGAGATTTACACTTCTTGCCAAAATTATGAGCAAAGTTATCGATGCATGTTCCACTTGTATGTCGAGTTGGCTGAAACAATTCCAACTTCAAATTAAAATTTAATAGCAAACATTCTAATTCTAATAAAGTATAGTTTCGCTTTAGAGAATCTATATTGTAATCACCTGCAATCACAACATTTCTGTTTGGGTTCTCCCTTTTTAGGATATCTAAAATTTTTTCTAATTGTTCAAAGAATATATTCAACTTGTTATTTTTAGGAACCCTGTATATACATACAATAATTGTTTTATATGTTATTAAATCAATTGCACAACATTCAAATATTCCGACTATAGACAGTTTTTTAATGCTATTTAGTTCTTTGAATTGATGACCTTTCTTAACTAGAATACACGTACCACCTCTCTTACTATTTTCTCTAGAATAACATGCTGCCAAAGTATAATTAGGTATAACTAGTGAACTTTCGTTATCAATAATCATAAAGTGTTCTGACAGGCAAATTAAGTCAATTTCTGTATTATTTTTTGACATCTCTTCAATGCATACGACAAGTTCGTTACTCTTATTTAATAAGCCAGCAATATTTTGGTGCATTAAAGTAAGGTGTTTATAATAGAAATAACTGCTCAGGAGCCTCGTTTTGTCTTATATTATTAGTATCTTCGTATTCCAAATAACTATAACTACATTCTTGAATATAATTTATATATGAGACGATGTCATCGAAGATTACTTGCATGCCATAATTGTTAGGAATTCCCTTATGTATTCTGTACATTCCGGAGTCCCATGTAAGATTTTTATTGGAGTCAAAAATATAAGCATATTCGTGTGTAACTACATCTCGGCAAAGTAAGTTAATGAACTGTTCTACTCTTCGGTTGAAAAGTGTATAATAATTTATGAAGAAGTACTTTCTTTGCCGAGGCTTTTTATTTTCTGTGGTTCTAGTAACTGTATTAGTGATTGAATGCTCGATTTCATTATACCACTTGTATGTCAAAAGGCCTTTTTTCCAATAACATAGAGTAGGTTTCCAGTATTACTAGATTTCAATGCTGCGCATTCCGAAAATCATATAGATTTAATAGCTATTGAGATTATTTCAAATTCCGAAGTGCATCAGGCCAGTCTTCAACTAGGAATATATTAGGAGATCAGACAGGTATAGTTCTCATCATTTTTTTTTATCGTCAAAGAACACTGCAGGAGTGGTTGCGCAGAAAATATTTTTAGATATCAGAGGGTGACAGAAAGTGCAGGTTTATGGGCCAAACGCACTTATAATTACTCCATTGACTTTGGCAAAAACTGTAGGAATTTCTAACAAAATATGTGCAGACAGGTCAACCTATCCGAATCTGTCAAATACCTACCAATCGGACACTAACCTTGCACTATTGTGATAAGGTCGATATATTGAAGAAAATTTGACACATTGATGAAGGTCAATGTGGCATCTGTACTTGTATTTAGTAAACAAGCTAAAATCACAATTAACTTAAGCACTATAATACCTATCAAGAAAGCTTTCCACTGCAAGACTGACGTTAATTCTTAAGGCGCCTTTTACAACGTTGAAATACAATACTTTGGAATTTGTTTTTCGCTCCGATACAAAGGCTTGCGATGGACAGCTACGGGTATTGTTTGCGATGCCCACAAGGTATCATGTTCGGACTTTCAATAGCATATTGTAAGGTATTTTTGAAAGGATTGCTTAATTAAAGATTATTATTTACGTTATCAGATGTCTTTATAAAATTAAGAGTTTATAGATAAAGACAAAGCTACGGAAATTCTATTCAGAATTCACTTTGCAAATGCTGACATTCAGTACTTAGGTTATACAATTTAACTGTTAATTTACTTTATAAAAAGGCAGTGCAGATTAAAGTTTAACTCAATTAACAAAATCTGATCCTTCATTAAATTAACACACTAACACACACTGAAACATACACCCACGTACACATTCAAAAACACTTGTTAAAATGCACACACGAAACTAATGTGAATATCGTGCGAACAACAAGAAAAATGATCACAATAACCGGCAATAAATATTAATCAGTAAAAACTGCTCGCCAAAACACATCATACATAGTTGCAAAAATACATAAAAAATAGTTCCGGGCCTCGATAAATCAAAAGTACATTTAAATTATGCAAGCAAGGGTGGCGGGAACACGGTACAAAAATTACTATTTGGAACACTGGGCGAAATATGCGAACCTTTTTGTTTTCATTTTCATTTTTTCATTTTTTATTTTTCTTTATTGGGACATAAAACAGTTACACATTACAAATAATCTATTACACAATAATTTTAAAAGTAAATAAACGTGTAACCCACACCAATGTCCGCAAAATAATATTCTAATACTAGGTAGGTAAGTGCTCCGTTAAATGGGCAGAAAAGTATTTCAGTGGTGAGAGGTGACTATTTTAAGGTTTCAATAGCCAATTTTTTGAATTTCAAATGTGAAAGCGCAAATATATCTAAGTCCATAAAGTGTGTGTTATACGTATCTACAATGCGACAGATAGGCGCCCTTGCGCCAGCGTGGGTCCTACATCTAGCGGTGTAGAACAGCCGGGGCATGCGCGCCCCTCTGCGCACCACGGTTCTAGGCACCACGTAGCAAAGATTATTACAAATATCAGTACAATCAAATTTATTGTTACACAGACCATGAAGCATCATGACCATTAGCAAGCTGCGTCTAGACTCCAAGCTCTGAAGCTTATAATGTACTAATAACTGTGTATATGGCATTTTAGATTTAGTGCATCTATAGTGCATGGCACGTAAAAACTTCTTTTGAACCAATTCCAGTCTTTTTATATAAACGTTAAAAATAGGATTCCAAATCGGGACTGCGAATTCCAACTGAGAGCGAATCAAAGTTTTGTATAGAAGTAAGAAAGTAGTCGGTCTCTTAAAGTCAAGTGAAGATCTCATGACAAATCCAAACATGCGGTACGCTTTGTTAATAATGTTGTTGATGTGTGTGTCCAGGTGTAATTTGCTGTCCAGTGTAACTCCAAGATCTCGAATAAGTTCAACTCTCTGTAAACAGGCACCATGCAGACTGTAACCATAAGATAAAATGTTTTTGTTTTTTGTGAAAGTGATCGTCTTACACTTGGGTAAACTAAGTTGTAATTTATTCCTAGAGCAATAAAGAGATAGTCTATCAAGATCTTCCTGCAGAAGATGACAATCGTTTATACTTTTGCATGAACTGAAAATTTTTACATCGTCGGCATACAATAGGAAACGGGAATTAATAAAACATTCCTTAATATCATTGATGAATAAAGTGAAAAGGAGGGGACCCAAAATTGAGCCTTGGGGTACACCAGAGGTAACAATGATAGAGTTCGATTGATAGCCTTTAATAACTATTTTTTGTGACCTGTTGAAAATATAAGCCTTGAACCACCGTAACAAGTTGCCACGAATACCGTTGTATGCAATTTTATCTAGGAGCAATTTATGGTCCACCTTGTCGAAGGCCTTCCGAAAATCCGTGTACACAGCGTCAACTTGAACTTTATCATCCATTGTTCTAAACAAAAAGTCAGTAAAAACCATGAGATTTGTTGTAGTCGAACGACGTTTAACAAATCCATGTTGCTCAGGAATAATAACATTATGAATGTGGGGATATAATTTGCTATGCACAAGTCTCTCGAAAAGCTTCGACAAGGTAGACAGTATAGAGATGGGACGATAATTTTGTATGTTATTTTTGTCACCATTCTTAAAAACGGGTGTGATGTGAGCAAGTTTCCAAATGTCAGGGAATATCCCTTCTTGTAAACATTTATTGTATATTAAGTAAAGTGGAAACGCAATGTTTTCTACAGTTTTCTTTATAAAAATAGGTGGCAAGCCATCGGGACCAGGACCTTTATTTAGGTCTAATTTATTTATTGCATCTTGTACAACGTCAAGTGACAGATGGATGTCAGAAACATAGGGAGAATTATCGGCGAATGTGCTAGGTGGTTGCCACATTGTGGGGTCAAAGTTCGAGGATTCATGAACAGAAGTAAAAAATGATGAGAACATGTTACATATTTCAGTTGGATTACTTGAGTTTACATTTTCGAGATACATACTGGCTGGAATGTCCGCACTAACCTTTCGGTTTGAGACGTAAGTCCAAAAATGTTTGATGCTATGCGGTATGCTGTCTTCGACTGATTTCAAGTATTTTTGAAAGCATTTGTCACATTCTAATTTAAATCGGAAGCGATGTGTTGAGAACTTTTCATAGTCTGATGTGTTACCGTAATTTTTCCACTTTTTTCAGGCTTTTTCTTTAGACTTAAAAATGCTTATGAGAGCAGGAGAGAACCACAAAGGAAAGCGGGAACTCTTTAAACGAGTGAGGGGTACATGTGTTTTAATTATGCTATAGATTTTATCATAGAATACGTTGACACTTAAATCAGCCGAAAGATCTTGAAACAGTTGATTCCACCCTATTTTGCTCAGCTCATTGTTTATTAATTCATAATTCGCATTAAAATATTTGTGTGTCATGGATAAGTAACGTTTCATTGGTATAACTGTTGCAGAAAGAGATGTAATTATTGAGAAAGGAGGGTGATACGCGTCAGGTGGTACTAATGGCACGCACATTTTAAGCTCGCAGTCATTAGCACTTGATAAAAACAAATCCAGTATGCGCCCTAAGTTATTCCTTAAAGTGTTATATTGATACATGTTATTATAGGAAATAAAATTGCACAAATAATTACTTACATTGTCTGTTGGTTGCGGAATAACATAGTTACATCCACTACGATCCAGCCAGTTCATACTTGGCAAATTATAATCACCAATTAAATAACATGTGTGAGTACTAGTATTATTTAAGATATCCTGCAACATACTAAGGTGTGATATATACAAGTCGTCGGAAGAACGCGGAGGTATATAGGTTGCACTTATAACATGCCGTTTAGTGGGACATTTCGCCGGTAATTGCACCATGACATGTTCTATGTTAGAGTGAGAAGGGGACATTAAGATGCTAGTTGGTCGTAATGTGCGTAGAACGGCTATCAAAACACCCCCACCCTCACGCTTTCCCGTAACGCAGCGGTCGCGGTCACATCTAAACACTAAGTACCTGTTGTCAATTAACTCATTGTCAGATATGTCAGGTATAAGCCATGTCTCAGTAAGGACGATAACGTCATAAGAAAACGATAAAATATTCATGAATAAAGTATGTAGTTTGGTTCGCAGTCCACGACAGTTTTGGTAATAAACTGTTATGTTGTGTTTATCCATTTAAAAATGAAAGATAAAATATTACAAAGAAGACTGGATATTAGTTTCCTTAAACTAGTTGCGAAATTAAACGTTAAATAAAAATAGTGATACAATATGTCAATACGTGATGTAAAGAAGTAGAAAACATGGTACGATAACAATACAATTTTATATGTGCCTTTGTCAAAGTATTTTATAATGCCAAAGAAAATCAAGAAAGGATTAACTGGAACTACATTAAGCAGGTCATGCTCATTGATAATTAACACAAAGTAATTTAGAAAACTATTAAATTGAGAGTTTGGTGCGAAATTATTAAGATAAGCGAGGGTAAATGTAAAACATTTAAAACATTTATGCGCTTCATTAATGACAGCGTAAACAACACGGAGGATTGAACGTAACAGAGTACACACATTATATTGTAAACACACTAACATATTACTTAGCATTAGACTGTGAGCAAATCGCACTTTCAAATGCTTTGTATGGTTTAATTTTGGATAAATCTTCTTCAGACCGAATAGTAAAAGCAGGTTCGGAGGTATCAGCGCGAACAAGTATTGTACCATGTTTGATCCATACGAAACGATGTCCGTTTTCTTTAGCAGCTTCTTTGGTTTGGCGAAATAATTTCTTGACATGCAGTGTAAGATGTTCGTTAATGAATATTTTCTGTGAATTGCCATTCGAGTTCATTTTCAATTCTTCAGTCGTAATTCCCTTCTTGAGACGTGCCGCTGCGATGAAGTTATCGCGGAGTATCTGATTGGAGAGTTTGACGACTATGTTTCTTGGTCTTGTGGACTTAGAATTCATCAGAGGAACACGGTGTATAGTAATGACGTCACGAGCCAGTACAGGCTGTTTAATCAGAATACTTATATTTTCGAGGATTGATATAAGATTTTCGCCGCGCTTCTCAGGTAGATTGCTTATCTCGACGTTGCAGTTCCGGGACTTTTGTTCTGCGGCTTCCAGCTTTGCTTCTAATACAGCAATCCGCGGTTCTACTGCCTGAGGAGAAGATATTTTTTCTTCAATCTTCGAAACGCGAGATGAAATTTTCTTAGTATTCTCTTCCAAAGAATCATATTGGTTACTTATGAACTGAATTGATGATTTTATGCCCTCAAATTCAGATAAGAGAGTTGTAAATTTTTCATCGTGTTTAGTCAAATAATTCTCCAACATAGATTTCATAATTGCTTGAAATTTTTTGAATTCCACACTCAGATCCATTTCGACGTTCGTTACACCTTTGCGAAATGTGACATATGGGGGAGGGGACTCCTTTTCTATAAGAGACCCATCAATACTCATTTCGCCTGCTCGTGAAGTATCGCCGTCGTCATCGATATGATCATACGTACTGTTTTTGGTATTCATGGTAAAGTGAAAGGAAAAGGTTTGCGAGGTCTCTGTTTGCTTCACTACTCCGTGCCACTTATATCGTCCGGTTTGCACACAGGCACAAAAACAGCCGATTGCACCAGCGCGTATAGATAGTCACACACAGTCACGCACACTCACTTGCTATTATAATAAGTTACTAAGTGGGAGAACGAGACTACCGGCCTGCTCCGGAGCGCACGACGGAATGAAATTGTTAGGCTCGGTGTACATGAATGATGTCGAAATTGTGAAAAATTCGGACACAATCGAAATTGTTCGTAATGAACTTGTTTCTAGGTTATTTTCTGACATGAAGGTCTTAGGATTCAATGGAATATTTTTTAATGTTTTTTTGTAAGGCCAAACTATCAGTGGTAGGATGCTCTATATAATCTTTACTTTTCCTTGAGACAAAAAGTAAGCCCCGGAATATTACTACGATTTTAGGAAACTATACACATGGTACTTAATTAATCTAAAATACGGAGTAATGGAATAGTTATATTAATTGAAAGCTTTCCAGGTCTTCGTAGGTAGTAATTAAGTTATAATAATACCTTGTAATCGGTAATATTTGATCAGTTTAGATTAGATCTTACATTATTGGTAAATTAAGTGAAGTGGTATGGTTTATTAAGATACTCTCCATAATTATAATGTAAAATTGAATTAACCGTAGTTGCTAGGTTAATAATATCGTGTTTCGTATGATTAGTTTAAGAATATCTTTTGTGCAAACAATCCACGTAAATCCACATGAAAATATCGAAAAAATATTTTTTCATAACTCCGAAATTTTTGAACCGCCAGTGTCGACTAACCCTAAAAAGCGTTCGCGTGCTATCACTTAATAAATACATTAATGTGAATAACGTTACATACATTGGTCGCGTTTTTTTCGACTTTAATCAAATCGCTTGCAGTGTGCAGTTTCGTGCATAATTCGCCAACGCTATGCCGACATCAATTTACGAGTGTACTGCATTCAACTTGTTTGGGCTCACATCGGACCGCTAACATGTTTCGGCAAGTTTATGTTCCGCGAAAATTGTTGTTTATTAGTTCTTGGTGCTTTAAACAGAAGGTTAATGAGGGTGGTACTTTAACCTAGTTAAAAATGGAGTAGGCATTGTTACAAGACAAATGCAGGAAAAATATTTTTCCAATTAATTGCCTCAATTAAACGAAGTTCCGAAGTATCATCGAGAAAAAATACAGAAAAAAGTATAGCAATAAAACAAACCACGCGTCGCGTGCCAGCGATCAACACGAAGAGAAATAAAAAAACACCCTTCCTTCCGTTTAATTTACGCATCCGTTTAATTGGTAGGACAAGAGTCCGCAATCAAGTATAGTACTGAAACTGACGTACAAATAATGAGCTCCGGTTTTGAGCGTCATACCATAAAACTGGGTTTTATTACGAATTTTACGAGTTTATTTGAAGAGCTAGCGGGGTGGGGAGGCGCGCGCGCCGCGCTTAAGTGATTAAAATCGCGACTGGTGCGCTCAAACAAAGAGGACGTAATGTTCGGATGAATTTAAATGGAGGAGCGAAACAAAAGAGTACACCATGTCTTGCTAGGGCGAGCTCTGGAGTGAGACTGTCTGAGCTGTGCTAGCACCTAAGTGATGCTTAAATGTACTGGCCATTCACTAAATGCACGGCGCGAATGGATTTGAATATGGAAAATCGTTGCTGGCAGCTTTTTTCGAATTTTGAATCAGCACCTTTTCTTTTTAATTTTCGAACAGATGCATTATTAAAAAACCCGACCTTATTGTCTTGAAAGTAATTACGACTGTTGCTTTTGAGTTTCATTGCTGAATCAATCTAGACGAAAATTCGAACAATGCCTAAACAAGATTATCTTTTTAAATGAAATAAATATTAGTAAGGAACTAATGACGATACTAGTTACATACATACAATTATCGTGCATACCCAGACAGCCTACAAAGTCTGTAGTGTAGCTCCGTATCAGCCCCTATGCACTTTACGGAGCCATCTTGTTTACGAAACGCGTTCTAAAAACGTTTTTGTCAACATGTGTCGTACATTGTTAGAGGATTTCGGTCCCTCATACTTTCGCGTTTATTTTTCTTTGGTGTGATATTTTTGAGGATTATATGAGCGATATGTTTCGCAAACATGTAATGGGTATGTGTTAGTTTTTTCGGTGTTTTTCTTAACGTTTTGAGAATGGGGAACGTTTTCAATGCAGAGTGTATGTTTGAAAGGAGATTTTTTTGAATATTACTGACGCTATACTTTTGCCAGCGGTTTTACCCGCATCCCGTAAGAACTACTTAGCGCATCCGGATAAAAAATTGCCTCTAGCCTTCCTCTAAAAATGGGCTGAAAAAATGGACCATACAGCAAAACTCTTTTTGCTTTATAATATCAGTATAGATCCCATGCAGGATAAAGAATAAGTAGTCATTTAAAATGATAGTCTGAAGTATATACTATAGTTTTTCAAAAAGCCCTATAACTACCCAATCTAACCATTTTCATATTTAACACTGAAAAGCAAACGTAACACATATAAACTACATTCAGCATTCAGTTTTACCCCAATCAGCATGTAAAACTAATGGATATGACAGTAACGAGACGGCAGACAAGTTAAGCCAAGCGCTTTGTGATGGGTGGCACAGGCGTGTCAATACCTTTACAATGACATTCTGATAAATGACTTTTGTACGTATGTTTGACAACGTAGGATTCAAAGAGAATTGTAGCAAATGATACATTTATTTTACACACATTTCCTGAACGAGATTGTTTTTATGTACAGGCTTTAAAAGGGCAAAATATTAATAAGAAAAGGATGAATAATGCACTTCGATTTCAAGAAAAACAAACTATCTTGGCGACATAATTGTTCAGTAACCAATAGTAATACATATTTTATCAATATGAAATAAACCAATGAGTACCATTCTTTAATATTGTCTTCCACACCCATAACAAAAACATTATTTATTCAAAAAACAACAACAATCTCCACATCTCCACAACCCAACTACCAGGAGAGCATAACTACACAGCATACAAATTCAATACGAAGACACTCATCGTACGCGCCCCGAGCGTCGCGCTCAAGCGTCAAGCCGGAGTGGCCCGGCTAATGATTTGCACACCACTACAGAACGCCGTGTATTTATGTCGCCCTGGTACTTGCGACGCTCTTCGAATATGGTTTAATTATTCATTCGACGTACGTGGTACATTTAAACTGAGATTTTTTTGTTTTCCTTCGGTGTTGATTATTTTTCCTATGCTTTAAGCAGAGTTTAGTTAAGCCTGCGCGTTGTTGAAAGATCAATCATCTTATTGCAATACATATTAAGAACGTTTTAGGATGTCACTTGCTCAGAATGCCATAAAAATGTTTTTAACTTTGACAACCTACCTTTCTATGGCTTTATTTGTCAGACATAGAAACGGGCACCTAATATATTAGAAAAAAACTACATTATTAAAAAACCTTTATGGTCTTATTACAAAAAAGTTAAACACGCGTTCGTCACGTGTTTTGGATTTTTTGTTTGGAGAATTTCCTTAAACACGTGACGAACGCGTGTTTAACTTTTTTGTAGTAAGACTATTAAAATCAATCCATAAAAAGGTCCCTAATTTTAAGTTTACATCACTCCGTACTTGTTTTCAACAACTCTCATCTATAATCTCCATACAATATTGAGCCATTAGGAGTACAAGTAGGCACCCTTGTTTCCAAGATCTGGGCAAGACACCTATATCACGGATATCCGCAGTTTAATTATCAACGGTTCGACTACCCTCGGGTGGAATGTCCTTTGTTGTATGTCAAACGTTATCGTCCATTCTGTAAGTTCCAAGGGACGTATAGATTAATTTGCAATAACATTCTTGGAAAATTTCTTGCGTTGAATGGGCCCTGACGGTTAGGAGTGGTGTTACTAATTTTGTTAGGGAATGCGGTTGACTAATTGTGTGATTAGACAAGGGGTAACGAATTGGAAGTGACTGAGTATCGTATAGCTATAGGATTGCTGGCAAATTGAGCGCAAAAAGGGCTGACTTATGTAAGCAGTTTGGCCATACTGATAAGTAATATGAGAATGTTAATTTTGTTAGTGAATATCATGTTATTGAGATACATAAGATAATACAAGAAGCCTGTAATGAATACTCATCGAAAGTGATACAGGTTTTGTCTAACAAGCCCTAGAGTTAGAGTTTTTCTCAAATTCATGTGACAGTCTCTAACGTGGAATTGTAACATCAGCTGCTACTTGGTGACTTTAGAAAAGAATGACAGATGTTAACAAATAATTATAGAAGCTTTCAAAGATTTTGTTTTAGACACCTTATTCTAAAATCAGAAACTACTTAGAACTAAGGATATTCACAGTTGAAAGCCCCAAATCGCTTGAGATTTTCAGGCCAGTTGCGTTGTAAGCGGGTCTGTACGTCGTGATAATTAATTCATGGCGGTCTGTGGGGGTGTGGGGTGTTGGAGGAGCCTGGAGGAGTCTGGAGGTGTTGGGTCTGAGGACTGCCAAACTACAATTAGTTGCGGCATTCGTTACGTCATGCATAGTTTTGGTGTGGTGGAGGTATTTGATTAAATGTTGCAAACTATTTTTGTTTAGAAATTAAAATATCTGGAATGGTATTTATTTTGGAGTCTTTAAGGCCCGTTTCACAGTTTCGTCAAATAGCTATCTGGGACTTTTTTTGGAACCTGTTTTTGATTTTGGCTACTTTTCTATGGCATCATTTGTCTTTTAGATATCTAGAACTTTATCTGTTACGTGTGAACCGGGCCCTCAGTCTTAAATACAAGTACTGGCTGTCGGATTAATCAAGAGTTGCACTAAACTTTTGTAATGTATTAATAGAACCTGAAACATAAACACTAACACAGAACTATAAACGACACCACACTGAAAACAAGAACAAAACAACAAAAATAATTTCTCCACCAATCCATTATTATGGCTCTTCCAAGAAAACATTTCTATTCTATTACTAAGATATCTTATAACATATTTCCTGACAATAACAATAACATACACAGGTAACATAA
Organism: Heliothis virescens; assembly: GCA_002382865.2. Lineage (NCBI taxonomy): Eukaryota > Metazoa > Arthropoda > Insecta > Lepidoptera > Noctuidae > Heliothis > Heliothis virescens. The sequence goes on along the minus strand of NWSH02000437.1, from coordinate 13,557,820 downwards.
CATAAAAAGTAAGAGAAAGAAACACAGGCCAATCCGTGCATTATATTAAATTATGGGCACCTTTTCAATGACCTTTTTCAAAGGTTAACAAAGCCACCAAAAGTTGTGGGGGCACACGTTTTGATATATTTCACGGTGACCGCAATCCCATTTGGTAAGGAACCCTAATTCTAGTTCGACAATGGACGTCCGAGATGTTTACCTTTAAGGCTGATGGAGTAGCGAGGCGAAGCGAGAGAAAAGCTTTAGAATTTCTACGCGTGTGAGACGTTAGATTTTAAATGTAGTCAAAAATCTATCTGCGCTATTTTTACAACATAGCAAAAAAAACTCGCGCTTGTTAATAGCTTTTCTCCTTATTTTCAGCTCCTTACTAGTTAATTTAAGAAGGTAAGGCTTTAAAAAAAATATTTTTAAACAACGTAAATGTTGTGTAATATTATATTTATTTGTAAGAAGTAGGTCTAGTATCAAATGATAAAATAAGTAATTTTCTACAGACAGTTCATCGTTTAAAATAGCATAGCGTAGCTAACTATAGTCCTTTGAGGACACCAAAACTGAGTAATTCCATCGTGAGTGACGGAGCCGGGTGGGCGAAATAACAAATAACATTTGTCGCCCGGCTCGTTTAATGAAACCCTCCTATTGTTGCTTTAATACCTTATAGACTACTTCGACTGCCTACGGGTATGCCTGCCTCGGATATAGGAAATTGAACTTTAAAGCTTAGACGTTACGCATAAGTTTTCTTTGCAGCATCGTCTGGAGATATGACCGTCTAACCGTAATTCAATCGAATACTTGTTTTGAAGTCTCATATTCGCCCGACGTTAGTTTCGGTATTTTAAAGTCAGAATTTTGAACGTCCCATATTTTTCCGAAACGGGGTACGCATAATATTTGAATAAAAACTAGAGCGCACGTTTGTATAAAAAAATCTTTTTTTTATACAGCAGACAGAAAATTAAAAAACACAGCATAACAAAATTTTAGGTAACGGAAAATGTACGCGAAAATTTCAGGTTTTTTTTGTTACGTTGTTATAACAAAGTCGTGAGGAAGTATGAACGGCACCCTTATAAATGTTTCGACTTAAAAACCTCAAACTTTTTGGCGAAATTCCTTTGTGTAAGCGTCCACATTGATTTTAAAGAAGACATAATGTACTGTTTATATTTAGAAAAAGAAAAACTTTTTCCTTCTTGCTATTAAAACTCAAGTGTTTACTGTTTGAAGAAAAACAAGGTACTTGTGTATATATACAAGGTGGAATATAAATATAAAAAAATTAAAGGAAAGGAATCGGTTGCCGTGGAACGTAATTGGTGCTCAATGTAGCCCGAGATTTAAAAAATACAAAATACTCGATCTGAATATTATTTTCGCTGGGAACAATGAAATAATTGAAGTTGTGAGATGTTCAGGCATAATATAAACTTCGATAATGAAGGTTCTATACAATAAATACCAAGGTAATAAGTAAGGAAACTCAGTTGTTTTCAGATATTATTTAAATAAAAGGAAACAATTATTCCGGTTTGCTATTCAATTTTATATTAAAACTAGCTTCTGCCAGCGGTTTCACCCCCCGTGGGAACTACTCGGCGCAACCAGATAAAAAGTAGTCTATAGCCTTCCTCGATTAATGGACTATCTAACACTGACAGATTTTTTTTNATTTTGGCTACTTTTCTATGGCATCATTTGTCTTTTAGATATCTAGAACTTTATCTGTTACGTGTGAACCGGGCCCTCAGTCTTAAATACAAGTACTGGCTGTCGGATTAATCAAGAGTTGCACTAAACTTTTGTAATGTATTAATAGAACCTGAAACATAAACACTAACACAGAACTATAAACGACACCACACTGAAAACAAGAACAAAACAACAAAAATAATTTCTCCACCAATCCATTATTATGGCTCTTCCAAGAAAACATTTCTATTCTATTACTAAGATATCTTATAACATATTTCCTGACAATAACAATAACATACACAGGTAACATAACATAAAAAGTAAGAGAAAGAAACACAGGCCAATCCGTGCATTATATTAAATTATGGGCACCTTTTCAATGACCTTTTTCAAAGGTTAACAAAGCCACCAAAAGTTGTGGGGGCACACGTTTTGATATATTTCACGGTGACCGCAATCCCATTTGGTAAGGAACCCTAATTCTAGTTCGACAATGGACGTCCGAGATGTTTACCTTTAAGGCTGATGGAGTAGCGAGGCGAAGCGAGAGAAAAGCTTTAGAATTTCTACGCGTGTGAGACGTTAGATTTTAAATGTAGTCAAAAATCTATCTGCGCTATTTTTACAACATAGCAAAAAAAACTCGCGCTTGTTAATAGCTTTTCTCCTTATTTTCAGCTCCTTACTAGTTAATTTAAGAAGGTAAGGCTTTAAAAAAAATATTTTTAAACAACGTAAATGTTGTGTAATATTATATTTATTTGTAAGAAGTAGGTCTAGTATCAAATGATAAAATAAGTAATTTTCTACAGACAGTTCATCGTTTAAAATAGCATAGCGTAGCTAACTATAGTCCTTTGAGGACACCAAAACTGAGTAATTCCATCGTGAGTGACGGAGCCGGGTGGGCGAAATAACAAATAACATTTGTCGCCCGGCTCGTTTAATGAAACCCTCCTATTGTTGCTTTAATACCTTATAGACTACTTCGACTGCCTACGGGTATGCCTGCCTCGGATATAGGAAATTGAACTTTAAAGCTTAGACGTTACGCATAAGTTTTCTTTGCAGCATCGTCTGGAGATATGACCGTCTAACCGTAATTCAATCGAATACTTGTTTTGAAGTCTCATATTCGCCCGACGTTAGTTTCGGTATTTTAAAGTCAGAATTTTGAACGTCCCATATTTTTCCGAAACGGGGTACGCATAATATTTGAATAAAAACTAGAGCGCACGTTTGTATAAAAAAATCTTTTTTTTATACAGCAGACAGAAAATTAAAAAACACAGCATAACAAAATTTTAGGTAACGGAAAATGTACGCGAAAATTTCAGGTTTTTTTTGTTACGTTGTTATAACAAAGTCGTGAGGAAGTATGAACGGCACCCTTATAAATGTTTCGACTTAAAAACCTCAAACTTTTTGGCGAAATTCCTTTGTGTAAGCGTCCACATTGATTTTAAAGAAGACATAATGTACTGTTTATATTTAGAAAAAGAAAAACTTTTTCCTTCTTGCTATTAAAACTCAAGTGTTTACTGTTTGAAGAAAAACAAGGTACTTGTGTATATATACAAGGTGGAATATAAATATAAAAAAATTAAAGGAAAGGAATCGGTTGCCGTGGAACGTAATTGGTGCTCAATGTAGCCCGAGATTTAAAAAATACAAAATACTCGATCTGAATATTATTTTCGCTGGGAACAATGAAATAATTGAAGTTGTGAGATGTTCAGGCATAATATAAACTTCGATAATGAAGGTTCTATACAATAAATACCAAGGTAATAAGTAAGGAAACTCAGTTGTTTTCAGATATTATTTAAATAAAAGGAAACAATTATTCCGGTTTGCTATTCAATTTTATATTAAAACTAGCTTCTGCCAGCGGTTTCACCCCCCGTGGGAACTACTCGGCGCAACCAGATAAAAAGTAGTCTATAGCCTTCCTCGATTAATGGACTATCTAACACTGACAGATTTTTTTTAAATCGGACCAGTAGTTCCAGAGATTAGCGCGTTCAAACAAACAAACTCTTCAGCTTTATAATATTAGTATAGATATAAGTATTGAGCGTTAATCACCACGCTTGCTCAATGTGGGTTGGTGATTTCAGACTTTATAGTCCAGCTGCAAACTTGGATACAGGTTTCCCTTTATAGTCCAGGTCTATTATAGGGGTCTCCCTAAAAATATTTTGTAGCTGTCAAACAATATACCTTTCAGAAAATTATTTTCCGTATTGAAAAGTAAAATATGCACGTCTACAGTGAACAGTATAGTATAAACATATACTCGATTGAATTCGAACACAATATCGATACAATTCAACTAAAATGTCGATATTCTCGATACAAAGGAATAGTATCGACGCTGTTATTTGAATTGACGTACAAAGTGGCAATATGTCTATATCAAAGACGAATTCAAGTTATTTACTTACCTGCAACTTTGTGTGTACAGTGTATGTTATGTTTTACATAAGTAAGGTTGGACGAATGTTTTGTTTTATAACCGTAGTCATATGCCAGAAATCATATTTAAAATGAAATGCCACAAGATTATCTTTCGAATAAAAAAAATCATGGCAATCGAATAATCCATCGTTGTTTTATTGCAATTTAAAGTTCTATACCTCTAAAAAAAACAATAGAAAGAGAATAAAATTATTCACGTCTTTTAAGTCGGTTCGATTTAGGCTCAAGTTCACTGACATCATAAACCTCAGTTTTCTAAAAACAACTGTATACTATAAATCACATTTAATTTGTAAAGTAAACTGTTCTTAAAAAAAATGGACGTTAATGCTGTTGATGAATTTGGGTCTTAATCACTCGATTAAGTTTCATTTCGTTCCAAACCTATATTCGATATACTACAACAAGAAATACTCGTACATTAAACTCAGCTTTAAAAGACCGAACCAATCGACCATTGCTAAAAGCTGACTCCAACAGAAGCCAGATCACGCAGATGACAGCACAAAAACATTTCAGTAATATTTAATACTAGCTACCGCCTGCGGTTTCACCCGCGTCCCGTGGGAACTTCTCCGCGCACCCGAATAAAAAATAGCTCAGAGCCTTCCTCGATAAATGGGCTATCTAACGCTGAAAGATTTTTTCAAATCGGACCAGTAGTTCCTGAGATTTGCGCGTTCAAACAAACAAACTCTTCAGCTTTATAATATTAGTATAGATTTCTCCCACGCTATATTATGTAGTACAAGAGACAGGGACAACATTCAAGTATCTTTGTCCTGTTGAATTTTGTTGCCTGCTGAACACTATTTGTGCTCTTTGGTCACGTAGGCAAATACGCGGCCTTAGCTACGTTTGTTTTCGAGGTACAGACAACAGCACAACAAGTTACTACAATCTGTTAAATTTCTGCAATAGAATTTCAACCCTATCACAATAGCGGAAGGTTAATTTTCGATTGGCAAAATTTGACAGATTCGTATACGTTGATCTGCTGTCGTCTGTACACAACCCAGTGTTACTATTCCAAGCTCAGTAGTACGGCCTTCGGGCCTGCTCGGCTGTTGTCGGCAAACTTCGTGTAATGCCTTGTTGGGCAAATACGAGTTGACAAATACTTGTGGTTAGAATAGTAATGTGGGATAGCCTTTTCAATTTATTTTGACTTGAAATTATATTGTTTGGTTTGTTTTAACTTGTATGCAGTATACTTTTCAAGATAAGGAAGTTATGAATGAAGATATAAATCTATAACAATATTATACAGCTGAAGAGTTTGTTTCGTTGAACGCGCTTACCACAGGAACTACTGGTCCGATTTGAAAAATTCTTTCAGTGTTAGATAGCCCATTTATCGAGGAAGGTTATAGGCTACTTTTTATCCAGGTGCGCGTAGTAGTTCCCACGGGAAAGCAGGTGAAACCGCTGGCGGAAGCTAGTAGAATATACTACTGAAGCAATGTTGTTAAAACACTCCACTTTTATATAGAACATACAAAGAACAATTTCTAAAAAGAGTTTAAAAATCAACAATTATAAACTCTGATTGGCCGTCAACAGTTGAGCTCGTTACACCACCCACAACTTGCGCCTCGAATCTTTGTAATCAATAGCTTCGGGACGTGAATCAAAGCGTTTGATTGATGGTGGGGCAGTGGTCATTTCAATGGGCATTAATTAATAGAAACCGTTCCTACGTAATTGGACTAACTTACCGACGGTGCCCAGTTATCGTGATGTTTAGACATTTATATGTACCTGTAAAGAACAAAGTATTCATTAGTTTAGAATGAAATATTCAAAGGACAAATAATCTTAGGAAGAATGTTACTTGTGAGATGACCGCAAATAGAAGAGAATGGAAGAAGAAAACATGCTGCGCCGACCCCAAATAAATTGGGATAAGGGCAGGAAGATGATGAAATAATCTTAGAAATGTAACAAAATTGTGTGAGAAAAAGCCTACATGAGTCTGTATATTTGTTACTCTTTCACCCGAAAACTACAAGACGGATTCTGATGTAACTTGGCAGTAATGTAGCTTGTATAATATCAGAGTAACATATAGGCTATTGTTTATCTGGGTACGGGAATAAGGTCCCTAGGGAAGCGAAAGCGGCTGGTGGAAGCTACCACTACTAGCTAGTGTTAGATTTAACTAACAAAGAAAGGTATTTTGTTCAAACAAAAATGATATTCAAAAAACCTACATTTTCAGCCAACATTTTCCGATTTCAATATCTCTTGAAGTTCAAGCATAAAGCCTTCAAAACTACAAAGAACTTAATCGATTAGAAGGGGCTCGGATAACCGCAACGTTGGCAAAAGCTATCGATGTCGCCCGCAAAGGAAGCCCTGTTACTAACCTTTGGTTTATGTGGACGGTAGTTGGTAGTCATATTCAAATAAGGTTTTATGCAGTTTTTGGTCTAGTGATTGTGAGCCGCTGAGTTAGAGGACTTTGGGAAGAAGACTAGGTTTTAGGTTGTAATGAATACCTTTTTATATTATGGTCTAAAAGTTTGTGTAGTTGAAGATAAACTGTGTGTCTACATGTAGATTGTTTTCCAATAATATGTACTTTATGCTCTTTACTACGTAAAGACGACTGCAGGTCAACGTATACGAATCTGTCAAATTTTACCAATAAAATATTAACCTACCCACTATTGTGATAAGGTTGAAAATCCATTGCACAAATTTGACAGATTGTGGTAACTTGATGTGCTGTTGTCTGTACATTTTATGCTTCTCATGTTGCAAGTATGCTTGTGTATTTTATTTCAGTTTTATAATATGTGACCAGTCCTATCACGGGATATCGAGTTGCCCAGGTAACTGCAGATAGGCACTCGCTGCATTTGCTGCGGAAATCAATATTCTGTCTATCTCTGGATTTGCTTACTAGTGATAGAATTTTGACATTAGCCCCATACAATTAATGTCAAATTCCTATCTCTGGTAAGCAAATCCAGAGTTAGATAGGTTATTGGGAACGGCCGTTAAAATATTGGTACTCAGTTGCACCTGGTCAGACTGGAAGCAGACCTTATAGTTGGGAAAAGGCTAGGCAAATGAATATGTGTGCAAACATCCTTTCTACATCATCAAATACTCTTTAAAGCTCCAAAGAATAATGTTCCCTTCGAAAAATATCTCAAGCTACCTAAAAGTGCATCGCAATAAGGCTGCAGTTACCTATGCAAGTGCACCTATGAACTGAGCGCAACTTATTATAACTTGGAGGAGCGACGCGTCGGAAAAGTACTGAATTAAGTTATCCTATGAACTTACGTCGCCATGTAACTTGAACGTTCAATGTAAGCATGTAAATCTGTTTTCCAAATCTATACTAATATTATAAAGAGGAAAACTTTGTTTGTTTGTTTGGTTGTAATGAATAGGCTCAAAAACTACTGGACCGATTTTAAAAATTCTTTCACCATTCGAAAGCTACATTATCCACGAGTGACATAGGCTATATTTTATCCGGGTACGGGCAGTAATTCCCACGGGATGCGAGTGAATCCGCGGGAAAGCGGCTAGTTTTAAGAAAATTTTTTTTATTAATACTAGCTTATGCTAGTTGTTTCACTCGCTCTATTTGTTCCTGTATCCGGATAAATTATTTTTTGTTCACATTTTTATTAAAATGCGACAAGTCTGTCGTCATTTAGCATCCGCGGTAAGTCTTTCTGATTTGAAAGTATGAATTTAATGTATAGGTACTTAAAGCTTTACATCTTATTTCATTTTCGCGATCTTTTTGCAAAGAATACTTACGTTAACATTATTTATCAGAAAAAAAATATACGTATAACTAAAATAGCTAAGACATTTGACACAAAATTACAGGTTCTTTCCTAATGGAGACGCTATTTGACTTCTTTTTAAAAACATACCAAGCAAGCAAAAAAGACCTTAAAATACCACAAAATCCTACCAACTTCATTCTGTTTCCTTCACAATGTTCCATAAGTAGGCAACTTCCTTGCTTCCACAGAATTTCCTTAGAAATTGAAATAGCGTCCAGACTCAGATCGTATTGCTGAAAGTTCGGACGCTGCGGTTTTATACAAAGGGGCGTCAGTATTTGTGAGTTAAATACTTAGAGAGTGGCTCTTATTGTGTTACATTTAAGGTTTATTATTGCGCTTTAAAATAAAGTGTTGATTCGTATATTAATGGTTAAGAAAGTATTGGTTAAAATACTCGAAGCATTACACACGTGGTTCATATTAAGTTTAGTGTTGTGGATTGAAAAAAATATGCGTTTTTTTGTACTTTTCTGGTCTAAATAATGATAGCCACTAACAAAGGGTACCTATCACACGACTGCTTATTGTCATGTGACGTTCACAATTATAATAAATCTCTGTGATATTGGTATAATGCTCTACAATGAATAGTATTTCTACTTTCATATTCATATAAATATTGATAACTACCTTTTTGTCAATCAACGAAAGTAGCTACTCATTTTAACATTAAAATTATTAACAGTACTGAAAAAACACCCTTGACAAAACACTAACAACCGACTTCTTAATGATAGGACAAACGTTTTGTACTTTTTTAATTGCCGCGATAATTTCAAAGTGTATCAATTCTTTGAAAAGAACTTAATCGCGATAATTATACTGGGGGACGATAATAAGGCTTCTTTCAAGTGTTAATAGGTCGTTAATAACTTTATTATTGGTTACAACTTCTTTCTGTTTTCAAGTTAAACATAGACGCGGTATAAACGTAAAGAAATTTAGGCGAAAACGACAGCAGGTCATCTACCTGAATCTGTCAAGTTTTACCAATCGAAAATAGACCTTCCACTAGGGTGATAAGGTTAAAAATCTATTGAGGTTTATAAACAGAGGAAAGCTGATGTGCTAGCGTCTGTACACGATCGTTTACCGTTTAAAATAAACTTTTATATATAATAGAAGTAGTTATTTCCCAAGTTTCCACTCGAGTCCCTGCTAGAAGTTGTTTTTGCGTGAAATCGCGGCATACAGTGGTGTTGTTGCCATCGTGGTGAAAGGATCAGCCAACCTGCGTTACCGGTTCGCTGTCCTCGCACGTTGCCCAGGGTGCACCGGGCGTATGGGGAAGATTATGATACGCCACACGGGGAGGCTCCTTTCATACCCCCAGCGACAGACAGACAGTAAGAGATACCCTCGCATTCATAATATTAGTATGGATATATATTTTTTTTGTACAAAAAGACACATTAAAACGACCTTTTGTTTTTGCAAGAGTACGTATAAAATGCAGTAAGTCGCAATATCCCTTATCAGCGTGTATAATAAGCCGCAGTGTTATCACTGACGTTAGAGATATTAAGATAAAACTCATTTATAGGTCATTCACCTATTTGTGCGGCAAATGAGAACAGTCACGAAAAAATACGACTTTAATTTTTAGAGTGTCAATTAAGAAATATTGAACGTGATAATAATTGAAAATTTTGAGCTAGAACACGACAGCATTTATAGCAATTATTTTCCATCTTTACTAATAATATAAAGCTGAAGGGTATGTTTGTTTGTTTGAATGCGTTACTCCAGGAACTACTGATTCGATTAGAAAAATTATTTCAGTGTTAGATAGCCCATTTATCGAGGAAGGCTATGGTCTACCTGCTACAGTTTATCTGGGTGCGCGTAGTAGGTCCCACGGGACGCGGTTGAAAATAATAATAAACGATATGTCCTAAGACAGAACTTCCAAAATTCTACACAAAACTATTTTCAATCATCACTGATGAAAAACTTAGTCTCCGCTTAAAAACAATCACCTCAAAATTTCTAAACAACACAAGAACTAAAGGCGAGTCTACAAGAATCGACTCACACTATTGACACTTAGTTCTAAATAACAAACACCCAAAACGCCTTCACCCCACATTATAAGCATGACTTTACATTTTCAGCCGTGTCTACACTGTGCAGAACACCCGTGGCCTTTACTGAAATCCATTAAGCTGAGACCCATGATATATGGCCTGAAACTGTCACAATTGAATTATCTACGTGTGCAAATTGTACTGGGATAGGCCTATCTGTAGGATTAGTGGTTTTTGTGTCATAATGTTGTTAGTTAACGTGTTATGATGTTCATAATCATTTATTTCTGTAAACATGTGTGTATGAGAACATTTAGCTTCAAAAGTAGCTGAACAAATCGAAAATGTAAAACTGCTAAACACCGTAGGTACTACTCATCTACTGTTTTTAAGGTTAGGATGTTAAACAAAATTTTGGCGTTTGTTAAGAAAGATCCTACACGTTGTTGGGCATTTTTAAAAATGTTGATTTGTTCACCTACTTTTGACGCTGACCGTACATACAATTGTTATACTTATCATATAATTAGCATGCAAGATACTACTTGAAAATGGTTCAGTCATGTTTAGTCTCATATAGCAGCGTACAGAAATACGTAGAAATTACCTTAGGCATACCTTTATTCACAATAAAGGATGAATTATGCTACACCGTGCCGGGCACGAGCCGAGAACGAGATGAGAAGAAGTTAACATTTTTAGGTATTGATGTAAATGTAAGTGCAGCATTTATTTTCAAACGTAATATTTATATAGCATTGAGTTACAAGATTGGATTATGGAATCCTTTGAAGTGTCCGTCTGTTTGAAAAGCCAATAATTTCTCATTTTTCTGCAGCAAATTAATTTAAATATATAGTTAGTTTCATTTTGCACATTTTACTCTCTAATCATAAAATAAAATTCCATAGAAACTGAACAAAAAAAAACACAGGAACTATTCGAAGAATCGAGAGTAGCTACATAAAAAAAAAACAGCTGACGGTTGGTTTATGCAAAACTAAAAATAGAACTTTAAGAGAACCGTACCTTGGAATTCTAATTACCTGGAAAACGAAATGGAAGCAAATTTACTTTTTTCGCATTTTTTGCATTTTTATGATGCGGAATGAAATTCAACGCTGCACTTTACCGGACGGGAGTTTATGCTGTTTTTGACATCACTCGTAATTAAAGGAATTCGCCTTTGCGTTGATATTTTATGAGTTTAACTACAGTTTTCAGAGATGTCTTGTCTTATTAGAAGAGGAGGAAAATATTTCTGCAGTAATATAATTTTAAATCACTGGGTTGTTATAAAGCAAAGTCCATCGCTGCGTTCTCGTAACTTCTGCACCGATTTTTATTCGATGTTCAGCAATAGATGAAGTGATCCATGGGGAAAGTTCTATACCTACATATCCCTGATAAAAACAGGGTGAGTCGCTATTGCTAAATATATCGTGATTTTCTTATTATTCAAGCAATATAACAAACTCCTGAAGGTAAATGCGACGCCTGGAAGCGGGAAATTCAAATATAAAATGTTTTTTCATGTTTTACCTAAGTTAACATTCAATATGAGGCGTGATCTTGTCTTTTGCGGTTATAATATACCACAAAGGAATTTGTGATGTCCTTGTTTAACTCCGAAACTTCTTACAATTCAAATGTTCATCGATAAACTTTTTATTGCAAAATATCATAGTATATCGAGGAAATGAAGGTACAATCATAACTTAATTTAATAACAATAAACCCAGTCTAAAACTATAAACTAAAATACTATACTAAGTATTATTACGTACTTAAGTCCGAGTCGTGACCAACTGAATGTTACGAACGGAAGAGCAGTTTATTGCCGTTAGATTGGTACCACTGTTCATGGTACTTCCGGAGTATTAAGCTGTTAAGATGTACTGTTTGGTTTAGTTATGTGCCTGTGTTATAGAATATGACTTCAGAATTAAATAGTCCGATTTGAAAAATTCTTTCAGTATTAGATAGCCCATTTATCGAGGAAGGTTATAGGCTACTTTTTATCCGGGTGCGCGCAGTAGTTCCCACGGAAAAGCGGGTGAAACCGCTGGCGGAAGCTAGTTTAATCTAAATCGAAATAAAATCAATACGTAACCAAAAGACAGAACGTATTGAATACCTCAGCATTTTACCAGCCCTAGAGCCAAATATGTAAATTCAGTCTGCATTAGCCAAACGGTACAGCGCCAGCAAAATACTCCCCGAAGTGTAGGTAGCACTTTATGCCATACTGACATCGGCATGCGGCTCTGCCCGCCTTTCTGATTACGATAAAGATATCGGTTTTCAAGGCTACATTCTAGAACGTTCTAGGGCTCTCTGGGATAAGGGTTCGAATAGACATATTCGTATTAGTGAAATGTTAATCTTAGTTTAGTATTGGGTTTATACTCGAAAGTTGAAGTACAGACGAAAGCAGGTCAATCTACCCGAATCTATCACATTTTACCAATCAAATATTAACCTTTCACTTTTGTGATAAGGATGAAAATCTATTGGAGAAATTTGACAGATTGAGGCAGGTTGATGTGTTAGCGGCTGTACGTCAAACAAGATTTTTAGAAGTTCAATAAAAATGCACCACTTGATAAAGGACAGTAGGCCACTTCAACCATAAATGCTTCAAAAGAGTCTTATGATTTAAAAAGGCAGAATCACAGAAAGATTTGAAAAAAGAAGCGAAATCTCTTTCAAAATAAATCCTTGATCAGTTCACTGAGTCCTAAGTCGAACAGACGCCCTAATTTTCTATAGTACTGTAATTCCCTTAACTTAAGAGCTCGTAATGAACTCAACATATAAATTTTCGCCCAGAAATATAAACTTTTTTATATTGACGCCTTTATTATCGCCGTTTCAAAGTTTTACTGATGCCTCTAAAGCGCCTCATAGCAACTGAGAACTGGCTGGAATAATTTTATTTTTAAACAGAAAACAGAATTCACATTTCGAATTTTTAGGGTTGAAGTTGGCTTCTGTTTTTAAAAACGTGGGCGTTTAGTCTAGACTTTTGTATGGAGTATAATGGGGTACTCAGAAATATTTTTATACAATACTTAAGGTGACAATATTGCTTTGTGTGACTTGAAACTCCTTCATCGTTTTGAAGAAAGATTCTACCATTGACGACGGCGAAATATTTTCCGACCAAAAATAGACTCTATATATTATTTTTTTCATCAGAATATATCATGTATGCTTCAGGAAGCTGTAATAAAGATCGTCATGTATCATATACGTAGGCTGTCAGGCTTAATGATAGCATTAACTTGTCTATCGTCTAAAAGCGCCATCAACTCGCTTCCTTCATCCCAAACTCTTGGGACAATGTCAATGTACCAAATTTGCTTTTTTTCTTAGAAATTTATGGGTTTCGCGGATACGCACTTACCTTTCAGATTATTCTTTATTTTTGTATACCTACGTCCAATATAAATGTGTTTATAGTGGTTTTATACACGGGGAGTTTTTAAGTGTAGGGTAAACTAAATTAACCTATGTATGTGTATACAGGGTTATTTGTAACTCGACGTATATCCTGAAGGAGGTGATAGAAGGGCCCAAGAGCAACAAATTAAGCCACTCTTACCTCTGAGCAAAATTCAGTGGTTTCCAAGATATTGGCAATTTTTGGATTTTTGGATATTTACCCAAACATTCACACTCAGACCTTTTTGGCCATTATTACACCATTTGAAAACCTTCTGACTAATCCTCTCAAGCTTACGTACTTTTTTGCTTCATAGAACAGCTTAACGATGTCGAAATCTAACAGTATTTGATTTGGTAGCGATCGATTTTATACATCGACGATTTGGTTATGGGCGCAAATTAGTAAGACACATACAAAACAAAAATTGCGATAATCTCGGAAACCACTGAACTTTGTCAGAGGTAAGAGTGGCTTAATTTGTTGCTCTTGGACCCTTCTATTACCTCCTTCCGGATATACGTCGAATTACAAGTAACCCTGTATTTCAATAGTCTCCATCCAGTACCTAACGCCGAAAATATGTCCTACCAAACGTGATCCATTAATTGATATCCTAATCAAAGACACGCCAATATGTCAATATTTGTTTTCAGTCAAACTTAACAAACTCAAAAACAAGTCACCATTGATGACACAGGGCACCCCAAAACTCCCAGCTCCCAGTAACCCGGAACTCCCAAACTGCTGATTGATCGTGATGACGAACTGAAAGACCCCGACTTCACATACATAGGCTATAAACGAAAGTCTTCAATCACTGGCCAGCTATAAACCGGATCGTTGGAAGTCGGTCTATGGAGATTAAATGCTCGTAAAAACTGTATACGCAACGAGGGACGCTTGTCACGAAAATTGCCTCCTTATAAAATGGTTCTGTTTACTTTGTGGCGTGTTTTAAGTAGTTAGGTTTTTGGATAATTATTTGGAAGAGAGAAAGTCTGAAGAAGATATGAAAGAACTGGGTCATGAAGAAGGAGATCGAATTCTTGATGAGACGAGTTAATGTCAACGTAAGCAGACTCAGTTCTTAATTTAGAAGATGACGTGAATAATAATTTTACAACTTCATCTTTCCTCCTCTTCCCTTAGGTAGACACTAAAAATGCAAGAACAAATCAAAGCACACTAATAAATAAAGACTGCTTTCATACAAAAGCTTATCCATTAAATGACACAAACAAAAATTCACTCTCGTAACTAACAATCCAGTTATAAACTAAATAAAACTACTGTGTCAATTCTGCAGTTAAATAACTCACTAAACTGCCTAATTATAACACTAATCTACCACCGATTTACTTAAAACAACAGTCCAGCCACGAGCCATAAAGCCCCATATTTCCAGTTAACCCCTTTAAGTGAATACTTAACGGAATCCGATGCGATTTGCATGCGAACGAGTGTTGCCGAACCAAAATAGCTTTATAATGCTCAAGTGCTGTTTAGCTCCTAGCATATGCTATCAGGTTTTAATAGTGATGGTATGGCTAGTTTTTCCTGTATATCTTGGACACCAATGCCTAATTAATAGGTGAAGGAAAACATCTCGAGGAAACCTGAACTGTAAAGTCTGAAATCGTCAGCCCGCATTGAGCAAGTGTAGTGATCAACGCTCAATCCTTCTCTGTGTGAGAGGCGGCCTGTGCCCAGCAGTGGTACGATAAAAAGGCTGATGATGATGAGGGCTAGTTTTGATAATCATACATGAATAGGTAGCAGTTCCATGTAAAACACTGGTGCGTAAACTGCATTCGGTTAGACTGAGAACCAAGTCAATAAGGAAAAGGCTAGGTGGATAGGGAAAGTATTTTTTTTTCAGAAGCATATAATTTATGTTGCCATAAAACGTGCTACATAAAGCAATTTGCTTGTCCAGCATCAGCCTACAATTCACAGTAATTTTCGACATTAAATTGCCCTGACTGCCGAATAAAAGGCAATCTACGCGCGAGCAATTTCCGATATCGCCCTCCTCATACTGACATACACATAATACGAAACAATGATGAAAGCGAACGACAGATGCATCGTAGTTAATGGCGTGGAAAGCAGATACCACACTATATATCATATCGGCGTCTCCCTCTTACATTATGTCATTAGATAGAGAGGTATAATTAGCGAAGTTTGAGAAAGTTTGTGGAATCGATATCATTTAAGTTTGGTTGTAAATGGCTCGTGGCTGGAGCGAATGGCCGATCAAAGTTGCAGCTTTGGAGCCACATATATTTATGTTGGAGCTGTATTAATTAGTTAATTTGCGAATTAATTTGAAGATTTGGGGAGTTTGTGATATCTCTTGCATTAAGCTGTACCGATACTTAGTTCACCATTCGGAGACGTCAAATAACTCGTGTTCCAGCCTATCAAGCCCTCTTGTTTTGCATCCAAATGATGAAGAAAAGCATAAGGACTAATAGTCGTGCAAATAGTTACCAATATCCCAGCACAGAAGGCTCTTGTAGACTGTAACTAAATATCCAATTGTCACAAGAAACGAACAAAGGCGAATCAAGTCAAAGATAAAATGCGACAAAAGAAACATCTTCAACCGAAGAAGGTATCAACTACAGTCAATTGGTCCTGCAGATAACATCTAACACAGGGGTACAATTCACCCCATCTTGAGATACAGCAAAGAAACACGGAGACAACGCTTATGAAACACAAATAGCGCTATTTCACTTAACCCGTCATCGGCGACGCAGCGTTGTTTGTGCGGTCGAGGGTCTAAAGTACCAGCAGAACGCTAGACATTCGAAACGCAAACAACACGCCACTCAAACGCAGGGGGAACTGTTTGTTACCTACTAGTATCAGTAATGTGAGCGTATTTATAAACGATAATTGCGTCGAAGAAATGCAACTGATTAAAAACATTTGAACAGCTAAATAAATACAGCGTTTAGAAATGAATATGTATTTACAAAAAAGCAGCAAACACCATTATCGAGAAACGCTTCAAACGGCTTCGTATCGTTGTAAAAAATAAAAATGTGATCTAGAAATCTCGCCGTAAAGCTGCGTAGTTAAACATCGCTAGCTATTTACCTACGTGTGGCAAGTGGCGGCAGCGAGCGCTCGATATCGGCGATATGAGTGCAAGCGTACAGCACTCGACTCGCCTACCGGCTCCGTAATGACACCGTATCATGTTTATTCCACGTCTAAAACTTATCGTTTCTACATCGTTAACGCCGTCGACGAATGAAGCACTAAACGATCCCCCTAAAAGCTGTTTAAGGTCCATTATGAGCGAAAATACCGAGGCACTTAAGGAGTGCGGGATTCCGCGTTCGGGGGCGGGCTGAATTTTCCGGAGTACTTTTTCAGATTAAAATTTTGGCATCGGGGAAGCGGTCGGTAATGAAAGCAGTACGGGCCATTAAGCAGCGGCTCGGCCAGCCATTACTTGTTCACGTTCACAATTATAGCAGTTGGTGAGTTACGATTGTTACGCGCCGGCCACTGCGACCGGCCCGCATCGATCGCAGGGTTGACCGCGGTAATGACCTTCCTGCACTGGTCCCTTCTTTTATAGACCTCACGTTAACCTTCGAAACTCAATCTTATTTAAACCCTCCTTAATACCTACCAGCTAAATAAAGAAAATATACTCTAGGACAAACTACACCAAAAAATCTCGTTCGTTTTCTCAAACGCGCAACCCTAACCGCTACCTGGCTGGGAGCGAGTGGATTCAGGCACGAGGTTCACCGCCCATAGCAGTTATAAGCCGGATACATTATCGCTTTAAGCCGATAGCTAAGCACAAAATACTACCACACTTTATCAGGGAACTGTCTTAAAATAAGATAACGAATATAAATAAACGATTCGAGAAAAATCTTTATAGTCATATTATCGTAATTTATTTTACTAACTGTTCTTTCAAAAAACTATGACAATTTACTCACAAAAGAATAATTATAATTTTTCTTTTAGTGTACACTTATATGCTACCTTTTCGATCATAGGTTTCATCCAAAAAACAGAACTGTATGATATTTCAGCTAAGGAAACTATAATGAGTGTTAGTTGAGACACGATTTTTCTATGCAGAAGATTAAACAATGCTTTTAAAATCTAAACAAAATAACAGAATAATAACCTCCAATATTCAGATATTTACAACAACATAAAGGCAACTCCACATAACGCAGCAACGTTAATAATACCCAACACTGATACAAGAGAAATGTTCACCAAGATATGCCCAGCGGCAATGCGCGTTTTACTAAAAACAAAATATGTTACTGTAACTAAATTCTATTCTTTTCTGTGAACTGGGAAATGGAAGCTTGTTATGCAGATCCATAAAAGCTACAGAGACATATGATAGTTCGGAGAAGGTTTTTGCATGTATTCTTCTCAAAATTTTGAATATTTTGTGTATTCGGCATTGATTTTACCGTGTGGATGTAGCTGACAAACAAACTTAGGCTTAGATTACAAGAATCTTAGGTGCACCTACAGAAACTGAAACCAGCATATTAGTTGATGGATAACTGATGCAGATCCGATAAGCCAAATAAATGAAGAAATTGTGATCAGATTCTTCAAACGATAAGGAGTTTGTTGCGACATTTCTTCACCAACAAAAACACATAGGAAGTGGTGAAGGTCGGGCGTTTTGTGCTATCTACAATTCTACATATTGCTAAGACGTTCGAAAATTGCTGATCTGTCAGCCTAATACGTCGTCCTAAACGTCTTTCAGTTTGAGTTAAACGATGGCGTCCTAGCCGATTATCGGCCATGGCGGCTGTTCTCATGTAAGGAGATCAGCCATCTGCGCAGGACATATTATAGTGCACAAGCATTTGCGCGGACACAGGTGCACTCCCTATTCCCTCACTCTCATAACCCGATGGGACGAGTTCTGAGTTGAATATAAAATAACCATACACAGCATCAGACTATCTTCTATATCCCTAAACTATAAAGCCGAACCGTCAACAGACAACAGGTCCTGCCAATAGCCTAAACAATAGAACATCGAGGATTCTCTCACACTAAGCCATGTCACGTAGAAGTGGACATCTAAGAGGATTATACCATACTAGCTTCCGATAGCGGTTTCACTCGGTTTGTGGGAACTACTCAGCGCACCTGGATAGGAAGTAGCATATTGTCTTCCTCGATGAGAATGGATATTTTTATTTTATTTAATAACAAGCATATGTAGATACGTATGTTATTACTTCTGTCTTTAAAAAATAATTGTTTAAATCAGTTGGTAAACGACAGAGTTGTTTAACATTAGAAAAAAATACAAACATCCGATTTGAGTACCTCGTTTTTGTGAAGTTGGCTTAAAATATGTACGTAATCGAATACCTGCTTCAAAGTCGATTGAAAAACTACCTTTCGGCATAAAGGCTATGGTATAGCAAAAATTTTACCAAACTTCTACGAGATTTTTCAAACATATGCCTGCAGTTATTCTTAACACAATAACTTACAATAGACCACTTTAAAACCGTACTGTAGTTGGAATTACTTTCAAGAGTGTCAGGACCTCCTGCTGACTTTATGATGATAAATTGTGTTTTAGGCTATAATAACGTCTTATGTAATTACTTATAATTAAGAGAAATGGACGTTGGAAAATAATAACTTTCAACGCCTTAATTAATGCGGAACAATGGTAAAAAATCTTGAGAGCAAAATTTATGGTACTTTATTTTGTAGTGTGGTTAACTTAGGTGTTTGCTGTGTAATAATATTTATAATGGCGCATGCTTGATAAAGATTTCGTCATCAACGTCATAGTCTAAAGATGTCCACTAGTGGGCCTACTACAAAGGCCTCCCCCAAGCTTGGGGATTAGCCCATTCTCACAGCACTGGGCATGCGTGTTGGCGAGTGAATAAATATTTTGATAATAGGTTGAAGTCAACACTGACACGTCAAGATTTTAAAGTGAGATTTAGTTCAACGATATTATGCCATAAGAAAGCAAGACCAAGCAGTGGTCTAACAAGGGTTCATTATAATGAACAGGTATGTGTAATATAATAACCTTAAAATGTTCAAAGATATAAATAATTTAACATTTTTATATACTGTGCTGTTAGTGCAAAAAAAAAATATATAAAGTTCCTAAATGACATCAATTTCGTAAAAAAACACCTTTATATTTACACTAAATTCTATTTTTAACTTACCTTGAAACTACCCGTCTCCAAAAACCGGGTATCCTGATAATATAAATCCCGCTAACAAAGAGGCCTCGGCCTTACGCAATACAGGGTGATCGTAAATAAAAGCGATTGTCACATATTTCGTCTAACATAATAANCGAGAAAAATCTTTATAGTCATATTATCGTAATTTATTTTACTAACTGTTCTTTCAAAAAACTATGACAATTTACTCACAAAAGAATAATTATAATTTTTCTTTTAGTGTACACTTATATGCTACCTTTTCGATCATAGGTTTCATCCAAAAAACAGAACTGTATGATATTTCAGCTAAGGAAACTATAATGAGTGTTAGTTGAGACACGATTTTTCTATGCAGAAGATTAAACAATGCTTTTAAAATCTAAACAAAATAACAGAATAATAACCTCCAATATTCAGATATTTACAACAACATAAAGGCAACTCCACATAACGCAGCAACGTTAATAATACCCAACACTGATACAAGAGAAATGTTCACCAAGATATGCCCAGCGGCAATGCGCGTTTTACTAAAAACAAAATATGTTACTGTAACTAAATTCTATTCTTTTCTGTGAACTGGGAAATGGAAGCTTGTTATGCAGATCCATAAAAGCTACAGAGACATATGATAGTTCGGAGAAGGTTTTTGCATGTATTCTTCTCAAAATTTTGAATATTTTGTGTATTCGGCATTGATTTTACCGTGTGGATGTAGCTGACAAACAAACTTAGGCTTAGATTACAAGAATCTTAGGTGCACCTACAGAAACTGAAACCAGCATATTAGTTGATGGATAACTGATGCAGATCCGATAAGCCAAATAAATGAAGAAATTGTGATCAGATTCTTCAAACGATAAGGAGTTTGTTGCGACATTTCTTCACCAACAAAAACACATAGGAAGTGGTGAAGGTCGGGCGTTTTGTGCTATCTACAATTCTACATATTGCTAAGACGTTCGAAAATTGCTGATCTGTCAGCCTAATACGTCGTCCTAAACGTCTTTCAGTTTGAGTTAAACGATGGCGTCCTAGCCGATTATCGGCCATGGCGGCTGTTCTCATGTAAGGAGATCAGCCATCTGCGCAGGACATATTATAGTGCACAAGCATTTGCGCGGACACAGGTGCACTCCCTATTCCCTCACTCTCATAACCCGATGGGACGAGTTCTGAGTTGAATATAAAATAACCATACACAGCATCAGACTATCTTCTATATCCCTAAACTATAAAGCCGAACCGTCAACAGACAACAGGTCCTGCCAATAGCCTAAACAATAGAACATCGAGGATTCTCTCACACTAAGCCATGTCACGTAGAAGTGGACATCTAAGAGGATTATACCATACTAGCTTCCGATAGCGGTTTCACTCGGTTTGTGGGAACTACTCAGCGCACCTGGATAGGAAGTAGCATATTGTCTTCCTCGATGAGAATGGATATTTTTATTTTATTTAATAACAAGCATATGTAGATACGTATGTTATTACTTCTGTCTTTAAAAAATAATTGTTTAAATCAGTTGGTAAACGACAGAGTTGTTTAACATTAGAAAAAAATACAAACATCCGATTTGAGTACCTCGTTTTTGTGAAGTTGGCTTAAAATATGTACGTAATCGAATACCTGCTTCAAAGTCGATTGAAAAACTACCTTTCGGCATAAAGGCTATGGTATAGCAAAAATTTTACCAAACTTCTACGAGATTTTTCAAACATATGCCTGCAGTTATTCTTAACACAATAACTTACAATAGACCACTTTAAAACCGTACTGTAGTTGGAATTACTTTCAAGAGTGTCAGGACCTCCTGCTGACTTTATGATGATAAATTGTGTTTTAGGCTATAATAACGTCTTATGTAATTACTTATAATTAAGAGAAATGGACGTTGGAAAATAATAACTTTCAACGCCTTAATTAATGCGGAACAATGGTAAAAAATCTTGAGAGCAAAATTTATGGTACTTTATTTTGTAGTGTGGTTAACTTAGGTGTTTGCTGTGTAATAATATTTATAATGGCGCATGCTTGATAAAGATTTCGTCATCAACGTCATAGTCTAAAGATGTCCACTAGTGGGCCTACTACAAAGGCCTCCCCCAAGCTTGGGGATTAGCCCATTCTCACAGCACTGGGCATGCGTGTTGGCGAGTGAATAAATATTTTGATAATAGGTTGAAGTCAACACTGACACGTCAAGATTTTAAAGTGAGATTTAGTTCAACGATATTATGCCATAAGAAAGCAAGACCAAGCAGTGGTCTAACAAGGGTTCATTATAATGAACAGGTATGTGTAATATAATAACCTTAAAATGTTCAAAGATATAAATAATTTAACATTTTTATATACTGTGCTGTTAGTGCAAAAAAAAAATATATAAAGTTCCTAAATGACATCAATTTCGTAAAAAAACACCTTTATATTTACACTAAATTCTATTTTTAACTTACCTTGAAACTACCCGTCTCCAAAAACCGGGTATCCTGATAATATAAATCCCGCTAACAAAGAGGCCTCGGCCTTACGCAATACAGGGTGATCGTAAATAAAAGCGATTGTCACATATTTCGTCTAACATAATAACAGCGAACGTTAGGGTACCGACCGACTGCCGCGTAACAAAAACTACGATTGATATCGCACAATGCAAGGAAAGCAAATAGGCGAAATTTTAATTTTTATAGCATTTTTATGGTATGTTAAATTAAGGGTGTTTTGACACGGTTATGGTGATTGTAGGGAATTGCAAGGATTCCCTTTTGTTGGTTCAGTTTATGGGCTTTTTATGGCCTTCTACATATTGTAGCAGAAGTCTTTGTGATAAAGATCGTCTGGGATATATTACTTCTATACAATCTTGTTGTATTTCGCAGCTGTGTTTAAATAAAATCTCACAAAGCTTATCTTTCATAAACATAAATTGACATGTACCCTTACTTAAATTATGTATTAGGAAACTGGTAGGATAAGTAATCTTTTATCTTATTCATTTATATTTTAATGTAGAAAATACATATTAAAAAAAAAACAGACTAATAATATTTTTATTAGAACCTTCAGTTATTTGCTGTGATAAAAAAAAAATATGTTAATTATATGTTCTCGTGTCATCAGAACAGTGTATAGCAACCTTTTAAACCGTTAGTAATGGTGTTTTTTATTAAATTCGTACAAATTGCGTGCGCGCGCGCGTGTACCAAGGAAATCTAATAAATCCTCGCTCGCCTAGTGATGTGCTGTTAAATTTGTTTCATTACGTATTACGGAACTGTTCCCTATACAGAATATAACGATTTTATTGGCTGATAATAGATTTATCAGCCGAAGTTAACGTATGACTTGCTTTCTTACTTATTTATTTTGTACGTTTTTGTGGAGACAAATATTATACATAATTTTACCATGTTTACTTAACCTACACAATAAAAATAATAACGATAATCAATAGGACGTTTCCATCAATATCAAAACATGTATTAATTGCGATCACAGAATAAACTAAAATAACATGTATTAATATCATGTTTCCGTCAAATTACAGGACACTATTCCATTAAGTAATCAATATGAACGTTACACGTGCTAGGCTAAGACCTAGAAACTACATTTACGAATAAAACAATTAACTATAAAACTATAAATTCGATATCGATACAAATTCTACACGTGTCGACACGTCAACTACGAGTATGTGTCGTATAAACACTCAAAAATAATATTAAAAATATTGTATAGTATAGAAACACAAATAAATATTTTTTTCCAGAAAATGTAAATTTTGAGTGTTTTTATACGAAACATATTTTTGAAAACTAGTGTCGAGGATAATGAATTAAAGTAAAAAAGAATTTTTTTTTTTGGAGTCTCCGACAGCACCGTCATGCTCAATTTATTTACAACAAAAATACTGACGAAAGTCGATTTTGGAAATCGAGTTCTCGATTAACGTAAGGCTCTAATTCGGAACTTGATCGCTTCGAGTCACGGGATAAGCGTCCCTAGGGTGCACACGATTTCAGGGGGAAAAGCGGAACTCGAGAGATCTACCATAATAATTATTTTTTATTATTTCGTTTCCATTTTCATTTTCCTTATCTGATTTTGATTGTATTCGAAAAATTGTAAGTCGATTTTTGTGATAATTATTTGGCGATTTAATATTTTTCCGGGTATGTTGAAATTTTGTATGGAATATTTCTGAATATAAATAACTGAATGAAGCGCACCGTAATTATGGTAGACTCCGAAAATCAACGTACGTATTCAAAGAAAAAACATCTATTCGTATTTCTAAAAAAAAATAACAAGAAAATTCAGTTTCGCGAAATAATAAAAACACTTCTGAAAAGTCCAATAACTCCCGGGAATTCGACAGAATTACACGTCATCACGGATAAACAGGGCTCTAAATACAACCAATAAACTTACGGGCCTAAGTAAAAACGGCTAAGACCGAACACTCAACTAGGTATATGTACCATTCAGGCAGAACACTTACATTTAGAAACTACGTACTTTTTGTTTTAATCATCGTAATAAAAGGTTAGCAGTAAAAGGTTCCGGCCCATCGTCCATTTACTGAAGTAGCATTTTCCTTTGTTGATATTTTGTTCAAGTAACAAGGAAAGGCATGTGGAACATAAAAGTAAGTTTTATCGAGATTAGAACAGAAATGCTTCAGAAAAAATGTGCTGACGTAAAACATTCTTCTACTGGAGAGAGCACAACCAGTATTTTTAGAAAATAAAAAAAGAATTGAACAAGATATCCAGTTTTCGTTTATAAATTAGAATCGGAACACGATAGTAGTAGATTCACCAGTCACAGCTGATTAGACCAAAACATTAACCATAGAAACGTGACCCCTGAGTCTCATCACAACACCACACCACGCGCTTAATCTTAGGCTACAATTACACCGTCTATTTGGGCGAACACCCGTTTGTCAGCTTCCTAAATTGCGTACGCCGTTGGACGTATATTTACTGCGCCCCGGGCAGTGTGGCCGCGACGTCTCTATCGATGGCCGCCAGGGTCTCTCCACGTCGTAAATTAGCACCCTCTACAATACAGCCCGACGCCGCACCGCAGAATTAACATAATAAAAAGGGAGCATTCATATGCCGCTCGTAAATAAACTTTTATGGCCATCGCTCTAATGCGTCGAAAAATGTCGCCGAAGGGAACTACCGACTACCGAGCGAAAATCGTGCAAACTTTATAACACAAGAATTCACACTCGCCCTGGGGTTACCATAATAAAATATTCGCACGGAAAATCCGGACGTTCCTCTCTACACGTATGCATAGATAACGCGATATAAAAACGACATTAAATTTACGACCATCGATGTGTACGCGTCAAGTCATCAAACATTTTTATGGATATAAATATGTACATATTTTTTTCTGGTGCTCACATTAATTTCTTTATTACGCTACCCATATTTTTATATAAACATGTAATCTTTGGGAGAAATTCATGAATACATTTCCTACGATCATAAAAATACTTCGTACGCTGAATAAACAAATTACTTTATGCATCGAATCCTACACTTACTAGACCCGTATGCTAAAACGGAGGCTTGATACGAGCAAACATGTTATGCTTTATTTTGTTTATCAAGCATTATTTTTAAGAAAATATAAAGAAGATTACAGTGGCCTAATTTGACGTAGAAACCTGCACCCGCAAAGTTGCCTTTCCGACCTTCATAAATCTTTTGCTTCGCTTTATAAAGCGGTGTCCGCCGAAATGTAAACTTATGGCCACCGTCGCGTGTATGAGCGATTCGACCGCGGTTTAATGACGTGCTGCCTTCGCTATATACCGCGGTAAATAGCCTGGAAAACGATATTTTTTAACCAAATACCCGATTTCGTCTTTTTGATAAAATCGACATTGTTACATTTTGCATGATGTGTTAATTTTGCTATATTTTTACAATTCTTTTCTACATTTTTCAGGCTAAGCTATTTATTATCTAGTCCAGACTTATTTAACATCATTGTTCGTTAAATAACAATATTTCAAACTTCACTTAAAGCATTTTAATTAAAGCCAAGAAAGTAAAACACGTCTTCGTTTCGATTGCGAAACTTGTTTCATCCCAGACTAAAGGCACTAACATAAAGACAAACAATAAAATCAAACAGATCCCCAGCTATTTCTTACAGCAACACTTACAAAAACACACAAACGCGAGAATTTCAATTTCGTCTCCATTTCTTAACAACAACGCTAAAAGCTTACAACAGAAAAAGCGAAAAAATGGCGTCGTTAAAGCAAAACCAAAAACATTTGACACTTTCATTTCTTTGCAAATGAAAAATAAAGAGGCCGCGGGAAGCTTAGCAAAGTCGTTTCTGAACGAATTATGCTCTTAAGTAGATAATAAACGCGGCAATATCGCGCGACACGCGCACGACGCAACCGACACGACTTTGTCGCGCGACTTGAAAGCTTTCCACGAAATATCGCGTAATTACCGGCTGTTGTGTACGACGCAGCTAAGCATAAACACTGAGACAATGCTGACGACTCTTATACACAGAACAATGCATCCATCATGCAAATAAGTAGTTAAACGTAATGGAACTTGTTGAAACTAATGCAAGAAGCTTGTTACGCCTATTAAATCGGTACAAGACATGAAAAACCATTCTAAGGTAGTCGAATGAATATTCTATTAACGTGCTACATTTATTGACTAGCACACGTGTGTGTCTGTGTGCAGCGCAAAGCCGGGCCTACAGAGCGGAGAGCCAATGAAGAGGCAATAGAATCGAAAGGCTTCAATCCCTTACACTTCCCTTCCCTTTATTTGTATAGTTTTCTTTGTATGAGCGCTTTTAAGCGTCTACGTCCCGGCGATGTCGTGATACGTCATACTTAATCTCCATAAGTTTCGCCCCCTTTTTATGTTCCTCTACTTTCAACGCAGTAATCCGAGCGTCACAAAAGCGAGTAATATGTTTCATCGGTAGATTCTGTCTACGTGACAATAGGGGCCAACAGCCGACTTCCAGCATGCCGTACAAATCACATGCACCCGGAACTGCATACCAGTGAACAATTATTTGACGAACAATACCGTGTTGATTTACTGTATGTCCGCGCACTGTGACTTGTGTTTAGGGCTGTTACGGCTTTGATCTATACTGTAATTGTGTATACGTCCACGAGCTGAGATAAAGACGTCGAACCTCCGGAATTGGTATCTATATTTCTTTGTACGCATCGATTGTCTTGTCGTATTACTCCACCTTTGTTACTGAGATATTACATGCATTAGACCCCCCATTCCTTATAGAATGGGGACTTTTTGTCGGGAGCGCCGTTCTCATAGCTTTGCGCCGCCAGCCCTGGTTGTATGTGGGTCGGAGTTGAGATAAGGGGTCGCTTTGTTCCCCGACGTAAATATAAATTGCGCCATAAATGTCAAATGGACACAATTGCTCAGCTGGCCCGTGATTTTAACCGATTTAAGTGGTCTTCGTAGCACGTTGGTGAAGTTTTGAGCGCGAAAGTATTTTGTTTGGAATCTGTGGGACGAATGGCGCATTAAAAGTATCATCGCTTGGTCTGCGGTGTAAGCGGGGATGTTTAATCGAGTGTGAGAGGCTCGATGTATCCGCGTCGCGGTCCGCTAGTTCACCGCTAACGTTTTAAGTGGTGCCCTGAATCGCTTTTGTTCAGATTTCAACGCAATGTTTTGTGGGATAAAAGAGAATATTGTACTGCTCCAACATCGCTAAATACAATTTTCTATAAAGTCAATTGCTGTATATAATTTTCTCTAACATCAAATTCTCAGCGAATGCAATTCCAATTCAATAGCAAAGACCATGGGACCAATTTACAGCAATTCCTCACTAGATGTCGCTACCGCCGGCCGTATATAAAACCCATACATTTTTCGTAGCAGAAATGCAAGGAATTTCTCGGAAGCAATCCGCACGATTCGGACCGACTACGCGACAACTATAAAAAACGGAACGTTTAAGATATATCTGTATCTTGTATACAAAGGAATTTTTGTAGAAGAACGTCTCAATAAACGTTATTGGAAAACTGTTTGGAAATTGTATTGTTTTTTAAGGAAATTGAACAATAGTTTTAACTTTAAAGCTAGTACTGATCACTGGGACATACGATAATCATGGCAAAGTAGGACACAGAAACGCTTTCTTGAACAAAAATACACGATTTTATAAAAAACAAACCTGAAATTTTCAGCAAAAAGAACAAAGCACTTCACGAAGGTATCAAAAATATTTCTCAAAACTATAAAATCAATTTTCTCCACCATTTCCTACATTCCAATAACACGTAAAACACAGGTTTTATCGCACTACCACATAACGATAACTTAAAAATTATTTACGTAAACAAACCCAAGTTGGAATATATTAAATCGTTGCCAAATAGTTTATCAAAAAGTTTTAACTGCCGGCAAAAATTATGAGGAAGTCCCACGATATATTATGCTGAAACTTATCTTCGGATAAACGATCCACGAATTTATTATCTGAGGATAGATGCGGATAGATCGCAGGATACCTATCACGTGTGGTAGACTTAACGAGCGTGCGATGACTTTATGAAATGGATCGAAATGTGGTGCAGTTTATACAATTTATGATATTTGTGTTACGTATGATATCTTCTTAATTTGTTACAGTATTTCACTTCTTTTTTAATATAGATGCAAAACTAACTTTGTCTGTATGTCGGGCTTTCACGCCAAAACTAATCAACCGATCCTGAGAATCGATATGTAGCCCGTGTTTTACCCGGTTGCGGAAAATGATTCTCCCGAGACGTGGCAATGCCTAGATATTCATAAAACTTGAAAAGTAATTTCGTCAAAAAGAAGATAGATCAATCTTCTATTAGCATAGTATCCTTACGCAAGGGAACACTCCACACACACACTCTTATCACATCTTTAGCTAATACAGTCCAATAAAACCCGCTACATCTTATCACTAAACTCGCTCAGCTACCACGTGCAGCGATCGTCCGTTGCAGCGACATCAAGTGCGCAACTTTCAGCTATTATAATCAATTACATCCACGCGCCCGCTCCGCCGACCTCAGTACGCTACCTAATGGCCACCGGTTCGCACATGGCTTTGTTTTTAAAAGGGTTCTGTAGTTTCTGAGGAAAATGTGGCCATATAGGACTCTGGACTGGTTAGTATTGGATTGGGAGTAGAAAAATTGTATGGGAAGTTGGAACTTTTAAGTTAGTATAGAAGTCAGTGCTATGGGAGTATTGTTTCACTAGCTTCTGTATTTTACCTAGAAGGTTAATTTATTATGAGCTTTTTATCTTTAAAGAGGGTACTAGCTGATCCCCGCAGTTCCAGCCGCGTCCCGAGCAAACAATTTTCATTACCCGCATAAAAAGTAGCTAATG
Source organism: Heliothis virescens (assembly GCA_002382865.2). NCBI lineage: Eukaryota > Metazoa > Arthropoda > Insecta > Lepidoptera > Noctuidae > Heliothis > Heliothis virescens. Next base: position 13,528,662 of record NWSH02000437.1, on the reverse strand, counting down.
TTCTTTCTCTAGCTTTAGACTATCTTTGTACAGACGACAGCAGGTCAACGTATACGAATCTGACAAATTTTAACAATCGAACATTGACCTTCCACTAATGTAATAAGGTTGAGAATGTATTGCAGAAATTTGACAGATTGTGGTAACTTGATGTGCTGTTCTCTGCACCATTTCATTTAGATTTAGATCCTTTTATTTTTGAGAAGCGTGAAAGAGCGTCGGATAGATACATGTAAAGAGTTACTTTCGCATTAATAAACTTAGTCAGGATTTTACTTCCCAGACAAATTGTTCTAAGATAAAAACAAAATACAACTACAAAATCATCAGACAAAGAACCGCATTCAAAGCTTATTTGTCCCACACAAGTCACGGGCTTCATAACGACCCATCAATTATAATTGACAGCGACTTCAAAACTAAAGACATCGACTTTGACAAACGACGTACATAAGTCAGCCATTGTCTTTAGCGCGTCATGATCGGATTAACCCTTTTATTTTATTGGAATAAGAGAGTTTCTTTGTTTCTTAGTCAATGGATGATGGGTTAAGATTTTTGTGATGCATGTTAAGAACAAAAGCAATTATGTGTTCCTGTACCTATCTATACTAATATTATAAAGCTGAAGAGTTTGTTTGTTTTTTTTAACGCGCTAATCTCAGGAACTACTGGTCCGATTTGAAAAATTCTTTCAGTGTTAGATAGCCCATTTATCGAGGAAGGTTATAGGCTACTTTTTATCCGGGTACGCGCAGTAGTTCCCACGGGACGCGGGCGAGACCGCTGGCGGAAGCTAGTAGTCATTATAAATCTATTGCCAGAGTCAGTGTTTAGCTGATCGTGGTAATGCAAGACCTTATGCATGGAAACAGTAATAAATATTGCTTATAAGACCTGTCATATCTTAACAAGCAAATAAAAATGTTGAGTTCGAGTTCTTATAAGGAGAAAACATAATTTTTCCTTCCTTATCCTAATTTTATTCAGTTCTAATCATCCTCTTCCATATTCTTCTGAGTCACAGTAATTCACTAATAACATTATTACCAGCTATACCATCTTTTTATATACTTTCGTATGTTTAGCTGCATCTTTTCTAAATACAATCACTATGTATTTACAATCTTTCCAAAACTCGTTATCATCACTGTTTCAAAACACAAGCATATATACCAACATTCAAGTCAGCCATCGCTCTTTCCAACAAATTACTGCCAATAGACTGAAGGCCCAGCTGACGGAATCTCACAGAAAAACCGTACCAGTCAAAAGCTCATTCATTTCAGACATTTAATAGACAATTTGAGTCACTTCAAAGGCCAATCCCCCACTACCCCTCAAATAAGGCTAAATTCACCCCCAAGCCCTCAAAAAAGGTTTGTTTTAGATAATTACTAGCTTTCCGCCCGCGGCCTCGCCCGCGTGGAATTCGGTTTAAACGACACACAGCGCCATCTACAATCCATCCATCAAGCAAACAATATTTTTGTTTTCCCTCGGGAATATCTATTTTTTTCGGGATAAAAAGTACCCTATTATTTAATCCGGACTTCTAACTTTACGTCTGCAAAATTTCAAAGCAATCGGTTCAGTAGTTACGGCGTGAAAGCGGAACAAACAAACAAACAAACAAACAAACAAACAAACTCACTTTCCGATTTATAATATTAGTAAGGATTCGACCGCTCTTAATGTGGTTATGAAAGTGGATGTTCATAGACTTTTTTCGCGTGGGATTTTATTAACCGACTTTTCTTTAGATAGGTGTGTATTTTTGTGCAGACGACAGAAGGTCAACCTATCCGAATCTGTCGAACATTAACCTTCCACTATTGTAATAAGGTTGAAAATTTATTGAATACATTTTACAGATTGAGGTAGATGGGCTGGCGTATGTACCTACATGACGGAATCTTTTCTCTAAATGGTCGCTAATGTTCGAACTACATAACTACATAAACTACATAAGAGGAAGGTGCAATAAACACGACTATACTGAACAAACATGTGTGTTCCTTTCTCTCCGCACTCACCAACATCAACAACTTCACTGTTGGGATTTACGACTCCAACAGTTGAAACTGTTCAATTATCAAGATGGAAATCTAATCAAGTACATACTTACTGCTTTTCAGTTATTTTGGGGAAAATATAAATAACGAACTCTTCACGTCTTTTTACCAAGCCTTTTTGAATATTTAATAAAAATCATCAATACCAATCAATAAATCAATCTTATTCAACCAAAATCTTTTATAAACAATGAATCGATCAGAATAAGAATTTAAACAATTAATTAGGTTTAAAAACACATTCTTACATCGCTTAACAAACAAATAAATATCTCTACTTGGGATTATCGTGTATAAAAATAAAATCGTCTGAAATTATCGCGCTATTTATAAAATTGAAGAATTTTAATGTTGTTTACATACTCAACCTTTTTTATATGTATCGAAGATAACTGCTAATAGTGCTTTCAATATGACTTTGTTGTGATTTCACTTATTTATACGAATCTTTGTATCAGACAAAAATTACTTCAGCTAAATAATTTGGTGCCCAGAAAAATGATATCGTGGTCAGTTCAGTAGTTTAACTGAGAATTCCGTTTAAACAGATACACAGAAACACTGTGGCGTAACATACAAAGATGATGTATACTGCTTTAACATTCTCATTTACAAAACAGCTTCTAAAAATTTATTTTTTTCGAACTCATACGCATCCAAGCAAACCACCACTATTGTCAGTGAAAGAAAACATTACATTTAGCACCAGTTTTACAGGTTCCAGATAAAGTTCTAAATAGCTATCTGACACATAGTGCCATAGAAATATTTTTAATTTTGACTACTTTTCTACGGCATGATCTGTCATATATCTATCTAGGACTCTGTCTGGAACCTGTTAAGTTGGCCATTAGAATTATATATATACTAGCTTCTGCCAGCGGTTTCACCCGCATCCCGTGGGAACTACTCGACGCACCCGGACAAAAAGTAGCCATAGCCTTCCTTGATAAATGGGCTATCTAACACTGAAATAATTTTTCAAATAGGACTAGTAGTTCCTGAGATTAACGCGTTCAAACAAACTCTTCAGCTTTATAATATTAGTATAGATTTGTTAAAATCCATATTGCATTTAACTTAAGGTTATTGCAATGTACCTGAGGACTGGCGTAAGAGCAAACTGGATTACACGGCATAACTTGTCGACTAGACTATAACCTGATTGTTCGAACTAGTCCTGTTTATCGTATTAGATTTAGTGAAGACAAGGAATTGTGCTAGTGTTGTTGATGGTTAATATCGATGTTATACATAAAGAAGATGATTAATTACAATTGTGGAATAAATAGTGGATATCAACTTTAAGATGATAATCTTAGATCTAAGGTATAAATTTATTATGATTTTGATCGATCTCTCTCATAAGTCTACTGATGGTTGAACGTTGCCTGTTCATTAAGGCAAGGGGTTGTTAATATTTTGTAACTTAAAATCACCTAATTACTTGCAATACCTTCCTCCAAATTATGCTATCGATTCTTGGAACAGACTCGACATTAGAATGCAACGCCACACCACCCAAAATCCGAAATTAAAAAGAAGCAAACAAACCGCATTCATTCTAACCCTGCAATGACTAGCACGCAAAAAGAAAAACAAACACATTACTTCACCATCGGAATCCTAATGTGGTCCAAACACAATAACGCTCCCTCGCCCAAAAAAAGGGAAATTTAAATTTTTAATAACAACACCGCTCTTGACGGTAATTTTTCCACCAATGACTTGCGTACTACCGTCATTTGTTCGGGAAATGGTGTATTAACTCCAAGAGGCGAAATGTTGGCTAATAAACAAGGTCTGACGGGGACTTGGTGCCATGTCATGGCAGGAGAGGGGTTAAACTTAAAGTAAGTGTTTTACACAATGGACGCTTGAACGGTTGGAGGTGAGGAAATTATTCGGTGTTCGGTAAGGAGGTTCGTATTAAGATGATGAGTTTACATAGTTAAGAAGTTTTGAGTTGGACAGGGTGTCTTAATATCAGAAAGTATATCAAAATTATTTAATGTCAGGTACAAATAATTAATTCTCGTGCCGAAGTAATGTTTAGCGCGTACGTACATAATATGTATGTCATATCGAGTTCCATGTAAACTCTGGATCTCAGCGGCATTCGGTAAGACTAGAAATTTACCCCTGGACGGAAAAAACTAGGCAGATGATGCCAAATCACTCTACATCAAAAGGACCTTAAAACATCATAGAACTAAAAACCAGAAACATAGCTAGCTTAAAAACATCATGATTGTTTGTATCAAACATTAAATTCAGATATCCAATAACCTGCAACGTCAGCAACGTCAATGACCTTTATATCTATTACTAAACTTTCTTTAACAAAATGCAGTATTAATGTAGCAAGGTTTTTCATAATAAAATAAAGGCTTTTATTATCCCCAAGGCTGTCCTGATATCACCTAACAAAGAGTCCGAATACATTTGCATGATTAATTGTCCTCACTCATAGTTCTTGATAGATTTTATGCTTTTTCCTCTAATTAATTTTGGAGTAATTTTTAGCGAGGATGAAAAATTGCAATCCTGCTTTATTTGTTTTGTGATGTCAGAATAAATATTTGAATCATCATCATCGTCAGCCTTTTTATCGTCTCACTGCTGGGCACAGGACTCCTCTCACACAGAGAAGGATTGAGCGTTATTCACCACGCTTGCTCAATACGATTTGGTAATTTGCTCAATGCAATTCTAATGTTTGAAAATTAAAAACGGCTACTACTATGAACTTTCTTCACTTATTTAAAAACACAGTCATCATTACTTACTGTGTAGTATTTAATGAATTACAGTTCAGCTAAAGTTAAGTTTTTTTTTTTAAGTTACTATGTCGAATTAGGTTAAATTATCTGTAATGGCACAGTAAATATGTAAAAGAAATAAATCAGCACTTACAAACTATTGTTTGTTTGAATTAAAAAACACACTAATTCCTTACAAAACAACCACAAACGCGAACAAAAAACCAGAAGCTACACAATTTTCCAGCAATACGAAGCTCACAATGAAAGCTATCAGTAATTTATCAGTTAATAGCATTTAATTCAGCCATTGGGAAACAATAGTCGTTGGTAGATAATGCACTGCATACGACGGCCATTTAAATAAGCTGTTCTGCATCGATCTTGATGACCCATATTGTGGCAATGATGTCTGTTTACTAGATGTGATTGATTGTTTTGTTTGGGTCGCGAGCGCAGTTGCGTTTAGGAGAGATGGCTGTTTCTGGGTGCTGTTTTATGTAATATTGATCAAGTCTAACTTAAGCGTTTTTGACTTGACATGATATGAAATATCACTTCATGAAAATTATCTTCAAACATCAAAGTCAAAAGTAATGAATTCACGTGAGAGAATGAGTTTTTTTTTTGCAAGAAGATAATACCTAACATGACAACCCATCAATTAGGGTTTATTTTGAAGAACTATTCTATTTGAAACTTTTCTATTAGATCACATCAGCTTACACTTCCCCCAATTATATGTCCTTCTAGTTGAAAAGCACTAAACCGAGCATATCTAGTGAACTACCGATCATTGTTAATCACCGTAACCCGCATGATAAACACAGGCTTTAATAATGGACGCGGCCTTTGGAAGGCAATCAGCTATCAATTGTCTCATAAATATTCACTTGAGCACCTAACTACGAGGTAGCTTTACTACCAATATTTCTATTTATATCAGACTAGCAGTAGCTAGCGGTTTCACCCGCGTCCGGTGGGAACTACTCCGCGCACCCGGATAAAAAGTAAAAAAGTAGCCTATAGCCTTCCTTGATAAATGGGCTATCTAACACTGAAATAATTTTTCAAATCGGACCAGTAGTTCCTGAGATTAGCGCGTTCAAACAAACAAACAAACTCTTCAGCTTTATAATATTAGTATAGATTAGACAGAGGAACTCGTAGCTAAGTGATGGCCACACGGCTGTGGTTAGATCGATCAAAACGTTAAGCAACGCTTGGCACATTCAGTCCGTAGATGGGTGACCATCCATATCATGCCGAGTTCCTCTGTAATGGCCCCAGCGGTCATTTGAACATGTTTAGCAGTTGTTACAGGACTCAGAAACAGTCGAACCCAGGCGTAGGTATTGGGTTGCCCAGGTTGGGCTAGGTAGGTTAGTAGCTTTCAAAATTCAAAATCTGAATTACATTAGACATAGAATAATTTGAAACAGGGTCCATAAACAGGTTCCCTCAGTAAACAAAACCCTGAGCAACACCCAGTCTGGAAACCCAAATCCGCCATTTAAACCATAAACAGACCGAATTAATACGATCTATAAATCTCCCGAAAACACCTTCAATTCAAATATGATAATGTCTGTATTGCATAGTAAATATACTCAGTCAAATAATGTAACCAGTACAACACAACGGTTANACACACAGCGCCATCTACAATCCATCCATCAAGCAAACAATATTTTTGTTTTCCCTCGGGAATATCTATTTTTTTCGGGATAAAAAGTACCCTATTATTTAATCCGGACTTCTAACTTTACGTCTGCAAAATTTCAAAGCAATCGGTTCAGTAGTTACGGCGTGAAAGCGGAACAAACAAACAAACAAACAAACAAACAAACAAACTCACTTTCCGATTTATAATATTAGTAAGGATTCGACCGCTCTTAATGTGGTTATGAAAGTGGATGTTCATAGACTTTTTTCGCGTGGGATTTTATTAACCGACTTTTCTTTAGATAGGTGTGTATTTTTGTGCAGACGACAGAAGGTCAACCTATCCGAATCTGTCGAACATTAACCTTCCACTATTGTAATAAGGTTGAAAATTTATTGAATACATTTTACAGATTGAGGTAGATGGGCTGGCGTATGTACCTACATGACGGAATCTTTTCTCTAAATGGTCGCTAATGTTCGAACTACATAACTACATAAACTACATAAGAGGAAGGTGCAATAAACACGACTATACTGAACAAACATGTGTGTTCCTTTCTCTCCGCACTCACCAACATCAACAACTTCACTGTTGGGATTTACGACTCCAACAGTTGAAACTGTTCAATTATCAAGATGGAAATCTAATCAAGTACATACTTACTGCTTTTCAGTTATTTTGGGGAAAATATAAATAACGAACTCTTCACGTCTTTTTACCAAGCCTTTTTGAATATTTAATAAAAATCATCAATACCAATCAATAAATCAATCTTATTCAACCAAAATCTTTTATAAACAATGAATCGATCAGAATAAGAATTTAAACAATTAATTAGGTTTAAAAACACATTCTTACATCGCTTAACAAACAAATAAATATCTCTACTTGGGATTATCGTGTATAAAAATAAAATCGTCTGAAATTATCGCGCTATTTATAAAATTGAAGAATTTTAATGTTGTTTACATACTCAACCTTTTTTATATGTATCGAAGATAACTGCTAATAGTGCTTTCAATATGACTTTGTTGTGATTTCACTTATTTATACGAATCTTTGTATCAGACAAAAATTACTTCAGCTAAATAATTTGGTGCCCAGAAAAATGATATCGTGGTCAGTTCAGTAGTTTAACTGAGAATTCCGTTTAAACAGATACACAGAAACACTGTGGCGTAACATACAAAGATGATGTATACTGCTTTAACATTCTCATTTACAAAACAGCTTCTAAAAATTTATTTTTTTCGAACTCATACGCATCCAAGCAAACCACCACTATTGTCAGTGAAAGAAAACATTACATTTAGCACCTGTTTTAGAGGTTCCAGATAAAGTTCTAAATAGCTATCTGACACATAGTGCCATAGAAATATTTTTAATTTTGACTACTTTTCTACGGCATGATCTGTCATATATCTATCTAGGACTCTGTCTGGAACCTGTTAAGTTGGCCATTAGAATTATATATATACTAGCTTCTGCCAGCGGTTTCACCCGCATCCCGTGGGAACTACTCGACGCACCCGGACAAAAAGTAGCTATAGCCTTCCTCGATAAATGGGCTATCTAACACTGAAATAATTTTTCAAATAGGACTAGTAGTTCCTGAGATTAACGCGAACAAACAAACTCTTCAGCTTTATAATATTAGTATAGATTTGTTAAAATCCATATTGCATTTAACTTAAGGTTATTGCAATGTACCTGAGGACTGGCGTAAGAGCAAACTGGATTACACGGCATAACTTGTCGACTAGACTATAACCTGATTGTTCGAACTAGTCCTGTTTATCGTATTAGATTTAGTGAAGACAAGGAATTGTGCTAGTGTTGTTGATGGTTAATATCGATGTTATACATAAAGAAGATGATTAATTACAATTGTGGAATAAATAGTGGATATCAACTTTAAGATGATAATCTTAGATCTAAGGTATAAATTTATTATGATTTTGATCGATCTCTCTCATAAGTCTACTGATGGTTGAACGTTGCCTGTTCATTAAGGCAAGGGGTTGTTAATATTTTGTAACTTAAAATCACCTAATTACTTGCAATACCTTCCTCCAAATTATGCTATCGATTCTTGGAACAGACTCGACATTAGAATGCAACGCCACACCACCCAAAATCCGAAATTAAAAAGAAGCAAACAAACCGCATTCATTCTAACCCTGCAATGACTAGCACGCAAAAAGAAAAACAAACACATTACTTCACCATCGGAATCCTAATGTGGTCCAAACACAATAACGCTCCCTCGCCCAAAAAAAGGGAAATTTAAATTTTTAATAACAACACCGCTCTTGACGGTAATTTTTCCACCAATGACTTGCGTACTACCGTCATTTGTTCGGGAAATGGTGTATTAACTCCAAGAGGCGAAATGTTGGCTAATAAACAAGGTCTGACGGGGACTTGGTGCCATGTCATGGCAGGAGAGGGGTTAAACTTAAAGTAAGTGTTTTACACAATGGACGCTTGAACGGTTGGAGGTGAGGAAATTATTCGGTGTTCGGTAAGGAGGTTCGTATTAAGATGATGAGTTTACATAGTTAAGAAGTTTTGAGTTGGACAGGGTGTCTTAATATCAGAAAGTATATCAAAATTATTTAATGTCAGGTACAAATAATTAATTCTCGTGCCGAAGTAATGTTTAGCGCGTACGTACATAATATGTATGTCATATCGAGTTCCATGTAAACTCTGGATCTCAGCGGCATTCGGTAAGACTAGAAATTTACCCCTGGACGGAAAAAACTAGGCAGATGATGCCAAATCACTCTACATCAAAAGGACCTTAAAACATCATAGAACTAAAAACCAGAAACATAGCTAGCTTAAAAACATCATGATTGTTTGTATCAAACATTAAATTCAGATATCCAATAACCTGCAACGTCAGCAACGTCAATGACCTTTATATCTATTACTAAACTTTCTTTAACAAAATGCAGTATTAATGTAGCAAGGTTTTTCATAATAAAATAAAGGCTTTTATTATCCCCAAGGCTGTCCTGATATCACCTAACAAAGAGTCCGAATACATTTGCATGATTAATTGTCCTCACTCATAGTTCTTGATAGATTTTATGCTTTTTCCTCTAATTAATTTTGGAGTAATTTTTAGCGAGGATGAAAAATTGCAATCCTGCTTTATTTGTTTTGTGATGTCAGAATAAATATTTGAATCATCATCATCGTCAGCCTTTTTATCGTCTCACTGCTGGGCACAGGACTCCTCTCACACAGAGAAGGATTGAGCGTTATTCACCACGCTTGCTCAATACGATTTGGTAATTTGCTCAATGCAATTCTAATGTTTGAAAATTAAAAACGGCTACTACTATGAACTTTCTTCACTTATTTAAAAACACAGTCATCATTACTTACTGTGTAGTATTTAATGAATTACAGTTCAGCTAAAGTTAAGTTTTTTTTTTTAAGTTACTATGTCGAATTAGGTTAAATTATCTGTAATGGCACAGTAAATATGTAAAAGAAATAAATCAGCACTTACAAACTATTGTTTGTTTGAATTAAAAAACACACTAATTCCTTACAAAACAACCACAAACGCGAACAAAAAACCAGAAGCTACACAATTTTCCAGCAATACGAAGCTCACAATGAAAGCTATCAGTAATTTATCAGTTAATAGCATTTAATTCAGCCATTGGGAAACAATAGTCGTTGGTAGATAATGCACTGCATACGACGGCCATTTAAATAAGCTGTTCTGCATCGATCTTGATGACCCATATTGTGGCAATGATGTCTGTTTACTAGATGTGATTGATTGTTTTGTTTGGGTCGCGAGCGCAGTTGCGTTTAGGAGAGATGGCTGTTTCTGGGTGCTGTTTTATGTAATATTGATCAAGTCTAACTTAAGCGTTTTTGACTTGACATGATATGAAATATCACTTCATGAAAATTATCTTCAAACATCAAAGTCAAAAGTAATGAATTCACGTGAGAGAATGAGTTTTTTTTTTGCAAGAAGATAATACCTAACATGACAACCCATCAATTAGGGTTTATTTTGAAGAACTATTCTATTTGAAACTTTTCTATTAGATCACATCAGCTTACACTTCCCCCAATTATATGTCCTTCTAGTTGAAAAGCACTAAACCGAGCATATCTAGTGAACTACCGATCATTGTTAATCACCGTAACCCGCATGATAAACACAGGCTTTAATAATGGACGCGGCCTTTGGAAGGCAATCAGCTATCAATTGTCTCATAAATATTCACTTGAGCACCTAACTACGAGGTAGCTTTACTACCAATATTTCTATTTATATCAGACTAGCAGTAGCTAGCGGTTTCACCCGCGTCCGGTGGGAACTACTCCGCGCACCCGGATAAAAAGTAAAAAAGTAGCCTATAGCCTTCCTTGATAAATGGGCCATCTAAAACTGAAATAATTTTTCAAATCGGACCAGTAGTTCCTGAGATTAGCGCGTTCAAACAAACAAACAAACTCTTCAGCTTTATAATATTAGTATAGATTAGACAGAGGAACTCGTAGCTAAGTGATGGCCACACGGCTGTGGTTAGATCGATCAAAACGTTAAGCAACGCTTGGCACATTCAGTCCGTAGATGGGTGACCATCCATATCATGCCGAGTTCCTCTGTAATGGCCCCAGCGGTCATTTGAACATGTTTAGCAGTTGTTACAGGACTCAGAAACAGTCGAACCCAGGCGTAGGTATTGGGTTGCCCAGGTTGGGCTAGGTAGGTTAGTAGCTTTCAAAATTCAAAATCTGAATTACATTAGACATAGAATAATTTGAAACAGGGTCCATAAACAGGTTCCCTCAGTAAACAAAACCCTGAGCAACACCCAGTCTGGAAACCCAAATCCGCCATTTAAACCATAAACAGACCGAATTAATACGATCTATAAATCTCCCGAAAACACCTTCAATTCAAATATGATAATGTCTGTATTGCATAGTAAATATACTCAGTCAAATAATGTAACCAGTACAACACAACGGTTATCAATTGTCTCATACATAAATGTAGACACGAATGTGTCGATAGCCAGACATGACAGTTCAAGAGGGCATTGACCCAACTAGGGTTACCTAACAAGTTTCCAAAATGAGGACTGAATTAGGTCATCTATTGTTTATTATTTTGTAAGGGTGGGTTTAAACTTAACGCGCGATTGCTTGTTTAATTCTCGCCTACATTTTTTTAAAAGAGAATACAAAATTATTTCTGTCCTAAATACGTTCTTTTTGCACAAAGATTGAAAGAAAAATGCATGCCATAATGTGAATGTGAATATGCAGCCTGGCAAATCATAGCATATCCATATAACATCAATTCAATTTTAACTACATAATTTTCATAGAAACAAGAATAACATCAAAACTAAGTAATTTTTTAGCAATGTATGCCTCTTTAATACCTACAATATCTCGTTAACACAGATCGCTTCCATTTTACATTGTCCTGAGCAAAATGAAACCGATTCGATTTAACTTACTCGATTAGATTCATCGAGCTGGAATCGTTTAAAGGTATGACTTATGAATGTCTAGTTTATTTGCATCTCTGATTCCATCGCGTTAATGCCACTAGTATTGATAATTTAGCTTGAATAAGTCATCAAGCTGATTTATGCGCTTCCAGAATGTCAGCATTTGAAATCGAGAAACCAGTTTCATATTAACCGTATCGAATATCGATGCGATTTTATTTCGAGTAACAATCGGAATTTTAATCGAGAAGTGTAAAACGGAGCTTAATTAAACCTGTAATAGGGCCGAATTGGATACTTCCACTAGTGCCTACTATTTTAATTTAACCCCCTAATACACTGTCGAACGAATAACAATGTTCCGAATCCGGCACACAAAGAAAAAAGACACGCACACAAAAGCAATTACCGTTACAAGTTTTATTGTATGAGACGTGAAACTTACATATGACAACCCTACTGTTTTACTATGAATAAATCTATTCACATAGGAAACTGGGGGCACAATAAAGAGATACGTTATTTATGGGACAGTGTAAAAATGTTTTTCGTGTTGACGCAAACGCCGCTTGGGATAAATCAAATTCGTAAGCGTAATATTGTTGACGTAACGTCTGTCAGAGTAATATTAACTTTACTTGCAAGTTTTGACGACCCCAGTCCAAGATTATTAGCGAGCACATATTTGCTATCTTCTCTCTTGCTTGTTTTATGAGAAAAGTAAAATTTGCAAGTCGCTCAGTGCTCAGCGTTTCAGCATTCGGAAATATGTTTAACCTAAATAAATTTATATGACTGTGAATAAAACAAATGCCTACTTTTTATGTCTTCATGACAATGTTAGTCACTTGTTTTTTGTTTGGTTACCTTTCCTTGAAGTTTATAGGAATTGTAAAACAGCCCTTAGATCAGACTTCTTGTTACTCAAAAATAATAAGCATCGATCACCGAGCTTGTTCACTGTTTATTTAAACATGACAGATGTCAGTACGGCATAAAATTAAGCCAGGTGAACTTTGAGGATTTTGTGACTGTACCTAACCAAATTCATTACATCATCGTGCTCCTGTCCTTATCCCAATTTTACTGGGGGTCAACGCAGCATGATTTCTCCTTCCATACTCTTCTGTCTGTCGTCATCTCCAATTACATTTTCCTACATTGAAGACTTCATAGGAAAGTCTTATGCCTCTTTTGTGATAAGTTATTTCCACCATCATGGTCAATGCATACCATCCTCGGGCATCCAAAAGTACTTAAATTATATTTTCTATACTAATATTATAAAGAGGAAAACTTTGTTTGTTTGGTTGTAATGAATAGGCCAAAAACTACTGGACCGATTTTAAAAATTCTTTCACCATTCGAAAGCTACATTATCCACGAGTGACATAGGCTATATTTTATCCGGGTACGGGCAGTAATTCCCACGGGACGCGAGTGAAACCGCGGTATTACAATAAAGTCAAGACTTTTCTTTAACTATATTTCAATAACCAAGTTAGTTTCTTATAGTTATACTGAAAGGGTTACGCAAGTTGCGTGTGAAAGCGACATCTTGCTGATCATTAGGCACTAATGTACTGAAATTATACACCACATTCGAATAGTAGCGTACTGGTTGTTACCGCGGGTTTATGCAGTACTGTTCCTGTAATTATTGATAATCAAAGCCTTTTAGTGTAGGATTTAATTTGAGGTGAGTATTTTCATGCGACTGTGAAAATAATTTGGTTTTTAGGTGTAAGAGTGGTAGGAAGAAAAAAAGGGGAAATAAATAGCACAGATAGAATAATTTACACTAAATATAGCCGAGTACGAAATTCAAGTGTCGAGTGTGAAATTCTTCATCATACTAAATGGGACTTATCTGTTAAAATTATGACTAAAGAGGATCTATGATAGTACCAACGTAGAATACATTCAAAGTTAAAGCTGCAAGCTGCAACATTTACCTCAAACACCAGTTCAAAACAGACAATCAATAAACTAAAACAAAATAATAAACATCAAGTACGTAGTCACGGAGCCGCAATGAAACACACGTCGTACCTACACCGCGTCTCGGTGCCAAATGTCGCTCTCCCCCCTCCACCGCCTCATCCCCACTACATACACGTGCAAGCGCAATAATAGCCGTAATATCGAAGCCGATTTAACGACATGCAATGAAACACGGACAGTCGAGGGTTAAATGTGAAATGTCCTGTATTGTTTTAACCTTTAAGCTGCGACCGTTTTTGAATTATTGGTTCGGTCTGTCTGGTTTTGTGCGAATGGTTTTAAAGTGTTAGTAAAGTTAGATTTTTATATTGTGATACTTCTTATAACACGATATTCTCAAAATACCTCCGGTTAAATACATCAAAATTATTTGTTCAACCAATTCCTTTTTCCTTAACCACACAACTTCTACAAATTCAAACACACGACCGAAACCAATCACAGATCGCAAACTTACATTTAGAACGCATCAAACATTCAAGTCAACCCCAAACTGCGCGGTCAAAGTCGACCACAAATAAAAAGCCGCAGCCGAGCTTTTAAAAGAAAACAGCAGTTGTTAGGTGACCGCTTGCCTATCGCGATAGCCGGTGACGACGCTGTGGGGGATTTATCACCGGCCACGCTGCACACTTAAGTCCCCGGGAGCTAAAAAGGAAAGTTTAAAGTCGTCGCCGTCGCAGGGTTAAAAGGCCGGTCGTGTTGTATGTGTTTTTTATGTGAGGGCGGGTGATTGGGAAAAAATGTTTTAGCTGCTCGGATTTATAGGCTGTCCTTAAACTGTGCCTACTACTTATTGAAATAACATTGTTAGAATTTATATCTATATCTATACTAATAATATAAAGCTGAAGAATAAGTTTCTTTTTTGTTTGTTTGAACGCGTTAATCTCTGAAACTACAGGTCCGATTTGAAACATTCTTTCAGAGTTTGATACCTCCCTACTTTTTATCCAGGAGCACGGAGTAGTTCCCACGGGACGTGGGTGAAATTGCTAATCTCATATAATTCTGTAACATAAAAGACGACCTCTGCATGTGACACTTCAACACATAGAAAAAAATAATCAATATTGACATGTACGACAAGTCCTAGGCCACTAAATGACCTACTCTAACACTAGGCATTCAGAACAAATGTGTTTCTAGAATAATTTATAGCATATTTATGCAAAATGTCGGCTGGCATTCAAATTCTAAAGCCAACACATTAACGCTGCACTTTGCAAAATAACACGTAATTTATTTGTTTTGAAATGTCAACGGATTTTATTGCCATTTGCAATAAAGAGAGATTGCAATCATTTTAGTTGGTCTTCATTATTGTTTTAATAATTATTTATGCTGAATAATTGATTTTGAAAAACATATCTTCGTATCTTATCGAGGATCATAGCTCAAAAGATCTTATATCCTTTGTTGGCTAAAGCTTCGGTCTAAAGAATCAATTGAGATTTATTTAACCTGACAAGCCCAGAAAAACTATAAAAATCTAGTAGTTTGTCAAGTGATTAAGTCTAAAAGTTTTAATTTACAAAGTCAAAATTCCAGAAGGCAAGTATCAGTTTCAAATGACCATACAAATCATACTCAATTACCCCTTCAAAACTATAAATAACCAGCACATATTTCAAGCAAAAATTCAACAAAAACTAAAAGAAACCAGCATCCATATCCACACGGCTTATTAACCAGATAATTGAGACGATATCGCAAGTGCAACGTCTGGCCGACAACTGCCAAATATCAAACGATAGTCCCACGAATCGCTCTTGGCTAGGGATTGCAATCCGGTATCATTTTCAATCCGGCCGGATCCGGCCGGATTGGCGTGAATCCGACCGGATCCGGCCGGATCCGGCCGGATTGGCAAATATGCTGAAAGGTATATGTACTTGGCCCTCACTTTTGGCATGACGGGTCCACACCGGGCACGGTTGCTTCGAGAGGTACCTGCCTGTCCCCGTGGCGACAATTGGCGGCGGCAAACTCTCGCGCCCAGCCATGGTTCAAGCCATGGTGAGGGGCGAGAGGGAATGGGATGCCGTCATCTCCTTCTGCGGAGCAGTTATGCTAGAGAAGCAAGCAGTGGAGCGACTGCGAATTCGCGGACACGGTCGCCGGGTGTCGAGAGACGCTCCCTGGCACCGTATGCGTGGGTCTGTGCGTGGTGAGTTTTCTGGTGGCACATCGTTCTTCCGTCTCCTAGGAGACGATACTGAGGAGACACACCCGTGTCGGCGGCGCGCGTTGTTCCACGCGTTCCTCAAATAGGTCAACAAAACCATTAGGGCCAGAGCCTGTCGGGGCTGCAGGATTGTTGGAAAGAGTTACCGCTGCTTTGGCACACAAAGGGCTCCAGAAGCGACAGTGAGTTTTAGTCAAAGTCTGACCGGTCCCATATTCGACAGGTCAGGATCTAATGATGGACACCCTGAGAAATCTAGGGCAACTCATGAACATTGCAGGCAAGCATCGACTGAATACTTGATATTGAGTTGATTATGGCTTAATTATTGGTTACGACTGCCAC
>NWSH02000437.1:13484783-13510456 GCA_002382865.2 Heliothis virescens | reverse complement strand
CCTCACCTTACTTTTATCCAAGGAGCACGGAGTAGTTCCCCACGGGACGTGGTGTGGAAATTGCTAATCTCAGTATAAGTTACTGTAACATAAAAGCAGACCTCTGCATGTGACACTTCAACACATAGAAAAAAAATAATCATATGACATGTACGACAAGTCCTAGGCCACTAAAGACCTACTCTAACACTAGGCATTCAGAACAAATGTGTTTCTAGAACATAATTTATAGCATATTTATGCAAAATGTCGGCGTGGCATTCAAAATTTCTTAAAGCCAACACTAACGCTGCACTTTGCAAAATAACACGGTAATTTATATTTGTTTGTGAAATGTCAACGGATTTTATTGCCATTTTGCAATAAAGAGAGATTGCAATCATTTTAGTTTGGTCTTCATTATTGTTTTAATAATTATTATGCTGAATAATTGATTTGAAAAACATATCTTCGTATCTTATCGAGGATCATAGCTCAAAAGATCTTATATCCTTTGTGTGGCTAAAGCTTCGGTCTAAAGAATCAATTGAGATTTATTTAACCTGACAAGCCCAGAAAAACTATAAAAATCTAGTAGTTTGTCAAGTGATTAAGTCTAAAAGTTTAATTTACAAAGTCAAAATTCCAGAAGGCAAGTATCAGTTTCAAATGACCATACAAATCATACTCAATTACCCTTCAAAACTATAAATAACCAGCACATATTTCAAGCAAAAATTCAACAAAAACTAAAAGAAACCAGCATCCATATCCACACGGCTTATTAACCAGATAATTGAGACGATATCGCCAAGTGCAACGTCTGGCCGACACAATGCCAAATATCAAACGATAGTCCCACGAATCGCTCTTGGCTAGGGATTGCAATCCGGTATCATTTTCAATCCGGCCGGATCCGGCCGGATTGGCGTGAATCCGACCGGATCCGGCCGGATCCGCCGGATTGGCAAATATTCTGAAAGGTATATGTACTTGGCCCTCACTTTTGGCATGACGGTCCACACGGGCACGGTGCTTCGAGAGGTACCTGCCGTGTCCCGTGGCGACAATTGGCGGCGGCAAACTCTCGCGCCCAGCCATGGTTCAAGCCATGGTAGGGGCGAGAGGGAATGGGATGCCGTCATCTCCTTCTGCGGAGCAGTTATTGCGTAGAGAAGCAAGCAGATGGAGCGACTGCGAATTCGCGGACACGGTCGCCGGGTGTCGAGAGACGCTCCCTGGCACCGTATGCGTGGGTCTGTGCGTGGTGAGTTTTCTGGTGGCACATCGTTCTTCCGTCTCCTAGGAGACGATACTGAGGAGACAACACCCGTGTCGGCGGCGCGCGTTGTTCCACGCATTCCTCAAATAGGTCAACAAAACCATAGGGCCAGAGCCTGTCGGGGCTGCAGGATTGTTGGAAAGAGTTACCGCATGCTTTGGCACACAAAGAGGCTCCAGAAGCGACAGTGAGTTTTAGTCAAAGTCTGACCGGTCCCATATTCGACAGGTCAGGACATCTAAAGATGGACACCCTGAGAAATCTAGGGCAACTCATGAACATTGCAGGCAAGCATCGACTGAATACTTGATATTGAGTTGATTATGGCTTAATTATTGGTTACGACTGCCACAGTGGGTATTAAAATATTATAGTTTTAGACCCAAAAACTGAAAAGCATAAAATTAAAATCTGTTTACAAAAAAAAATAACCAACTTCACAAAACACTGAAAGGAACCAAATAAAATTTTTAACATGGCTCTAGAAGTCGATGGCAAAATAAACACAATCAACTGACCTGCAGACACCTACTTCTAGAGCCATGTGAAAAGTGTTATTTTGTCCTTTTTTCTCCGTCTATTTCTTACGAAGTCATTAATTTTTAAGTATTTCCTCATATGTAATCTGTTTCCTTTTACTTTTGACTCTCCGATAACCTTCTTTCTCTTGAGGATTTGACTTACTAGTACCTTTTTCAATGTATTTTTCGCGATTTAGAGTTTAACCGGATCCGGCACCGGATCCGGTGCGTTGGTGCCGGATCCGGTAGGACTAGAAACACGCCGGATCCGCCGGATTACCGGATCCGCCGGACCGGATTGCAATCCCTACTCTTGGCACGAACGGCGCGAAGTGCTAGGGGTGGCAGTTGTAGGGTTAAATAAAAATGTTTAACTTATTTTTAATATGTGAAGAATGCCCCTTTCGGGCCCAAAAAGGATAACTTATAATCGCCTAGCCTTTTCCCAACTATGTTGGGGNCAACGACTATCCATATACAACCTAAAGATACCCACTATATATATATGCCAATTGCACATATGGTACACAGGTTGTCATTAAAGAACTATTACTACCTACTCATCTGCCTAGCCTTTTCCCAACTATTTTGGGGTCGGCTTCCAGTCGAAACGGATGCAGCTGAGAACCAGTGTTTTACATGGAGCGACTGCCTATTTGATCTCCACAGCCGAGTTGGGCCAGGTTACTCGATACCCCTTGGTAAGACTGGTTGTCAGACTTTCCGGCTTCTGACTATCCGTAACGACTGCCAAAGATGTTCAAATGACAGCCGGGGCCCACCAGTTTATCGTGCTTTCCGAAATACGGATAACATATAAAAAATTGTTTATACCAAAAAAATGTTTCCGGATATTTTTGTCAGTTGCACTTCTATAGTAGCTGGATGCAACAGCTTTAGAATGAATAGTTAAATAAGAACGATAAGTAACAAAATATGTAATGAAAATATTTTATTTTTATAAAGTAATCATGCAGAAGTATGAATTAGTAAAAAAAATATATTATTTAGGGTCAAAGCATTCTTAAAGATCAAACCGAAAGATATTTAATCTAATGACATATGAAATCCATCACGTAGCCATAGGTATTCTAGACCAAACAAGGTCGCTAGATAAATATATAATTAACCTTTCCTTTTGTTTTATTGAAACAATAAATCCTGATATGTAATGACTCATCTATGAATTAGTACCTAAATATAAAAATAATCTAATATAATATTAGGCTTCGAAAATGGCTGAACCAATCTCAATGCAGTTAGACTTTGACGACATTTTTATGAGAAATAGTTTCTTCAGGACGGATTAAAACATGATAAACTAGCTTCCGCCAGCGGTTTCACACGCGTCCCGCGGGAAGTACTTCGCGCACCCGGATAAGTAGTAGCCTTCCTCGATAAATGGACAATCTAACACTGAAAGAATGTTTCAAGTCGGACCTGTAGTTCCAGAGATTAGCATGTTTAAGCAAGCAAACAAACTTTGATATAGAGTATAGATAAACTTCGCTTAAAATTATTTCAAAAAACCTACCCTAAAACCAGAGTACAAAATTTTTAATTAAATCAGCGCAAAATAATCCGTCAAGTGGATTATTTGAACGCAGAGTTCGCGTGAACATCATTAAAGATTAACTGTATGTAGGTTAGAGCCGCACGCGAGCACGTGGGCACAGCACGCGATGCAATGACGATGATTTGTATACGTTTTCAGTTAATATGCAGTTTTTTTCGAAAACTGCAATTGAATGGGATGATGCCCAACGGGGTATCAATAAATTATCAGTGGATTTGCTTGAGTACTAGAGGTAGGAATTTGACATAGCTAACGTGGGACTACGCTCAGCAACACACATGCCCAGCGAGGTCAGTGTGTGGGTTAATACTCCATCCATCCAGCGTGGGGAGGTCTCTGCCCAGCAGTGGACTTTTCAGGCTTTAACGACGACGGTGGATTGGGCTAATGTCAAACTCTAATTCCAGTAAGCAAATGAACAGATAGTTATGGAATCCATACTAAGTCTGTGGTAGCATTCCACGAAGTCATTGATTGTATTCATTGATCGATTTGTGGTTATTCGATACGTGATTTTTTGCTGTCCCAGTAGCAGTCTTGAAAGTTTCATTTTATAAGGTCTCAAAAATGTGAATATAACTTCGTCTGCAAACAGGACGAAAAACATTTTCTTCTCCAGAAGTTTGATAGAATCTGCGCTTATCGCACAATCTACGAAGTGATTCATAGCAATATTGCGAGCTTAAAAGCTATTTTAATCTTTTTATAAATAGACGAATTATTAACACAGGTTTTAGGTTGGTGGTAATTTATTTAGTGTTCAGATTAGGCGAGATTAATACACCCAAGAAATAGTACAGGCACAGATAAATAAGCTTAGATCGAATAATCCCGCAACCGCTTGTAGGGCTGCCTTTCAAACTTACAAAACTTTAGAAATTAAATTAACTAGCCGAATTTTTTACTTAAACTAAAAACATTAGACCAGGGAATATAGCAGAAGTTCCGGGAATACTATGACTAGCAATAATTTAAAATTGAATAATGAAGATAGAAGATGAAGATGCTCCATTTTATAATTATCAGTTAATAAAACAAGATCATAAGAAAGAAGCACACACTAATCCACAGATGTGGAAAAACTACTTGATAGAAATAATACAAAATGACATTTTAAGCCCCAAGTTTAATATGAAACCTCCCACACTAGCCACTCTCGATATACCCAAGATAAACTTACCCATTTAATTCCTAACAATATGACAGCCCTAGCCTTCAGATAAATTTACGCGATTTGGACATGATTAATGCGAGCCCAGTCGACTCTCACCCGATAAGAAATAGGATAGTCGTTCCGTACAGTGTGATGTCCCGCAAACTACTTTGTGTAACATGGTTTAGCACGCTTGCGGAATAAAATCGACCATTAGTTGAGGTCTGACCGCTGGGACATACGATAGTCAAATGTTTAGATAAGGGTGTAAAACTGTTGGTATCTTTACGCCTTTGGTGCCAAAGGGGGCGTAGATATCCCTAAAAGATGAAATTGCAGATAGTCAAAACAAAAAAACTAAGAATGTTATTGTCACTAAAACTATTTCAAAAAAGTCCTTATCTGAATTAATGGCATAGTTCTTCAATCTAAATAAAGCCCGCAAACAAAACCTAGTTCCATTATAAGATACAACAGACTTCACAATAAAGCAAATATCACGTAGTATCCACCCACTCGACCAACCACTCAACATAAAACAAATTAATTCTTAGCAATAAACTGCAATCTGCTAACAGTTGATTTAGTTATAACAGAACAGCTCTCAACATTATCACTGGCTCGGCACTCGACCTATTTTACACAAACATTTGTTCAGTAAAAAGAAATATTCCCAGTTTCCCTTCACGAAGTATGCCTGAAGAGACAACAATACGTCTTTAACACAATGATCGACAGACGCTCCGTGAAATGTACATTTAAAGCGGTGAGACTTGAAGGAGGGTAAGAAATCTATAAATTTTTACCGTAGGCCGAGAAATCAGTAGGACATAAATTGTAAAAAGGCGAAGTCGGAACGAGCAGAATCGTCAAATGGTGCGGACGAGATACATTTTAGATATAGATAGGGTTGGCGCTCGGAACTTGATAACCTAGCTGCGGATAAAACGAGTAGATTTTCTTTAATATTGGAGACTTGGTTGCACAGTTTTGATTTGGAATCGGGGAAAATATAGGGTTAAGCGTAGTGGGATTCTCTTTTAAGTTTTTAGCGTTTTGCTTCTAACAGTTAACTTGGTTTAATATAGATTGAATGTAATGGAACGTAAGTAAATATTTTCAAGTATTCACTTGATGTCAGTACATATATACCTACTTTAAGAATTTTTGGAATCCCTATTATCCAAATTCCAAAACATATTTTCATATAAGTAAAAATAATAAAATATAACAATTCTTTTCTTAGTCTTTCTCAACTATTTTTGTTGTACTCCTACGAAAAACATAAGAATATTATCATCCAGCGCGGCAATGCTGCCAGCCTTTTGGGCACGATCCCAGTCGATAGCGATTGAGACGAATTTTTGACACTGTTTAGTAATTAAGTAGTAGTAGATATTAATTTAAATGTAAACACCCCTTTAATATATCTTTATACTCTTGTAAATAAGTGAGTATTTCGTATCTAAAGATATCGTAAACACTTCGTGGCCAGCCCTACAAACGGCAGTGAAACGCGCGACGCTCGGAAACTCGGCAATGTAGGCAGTAGGCACGCCAAGATTAATGTTTGAATCTGGTTACCGGTAATACAACCTCGTTATGCACTACACAATATGAACCGCTTTTTATATTAGTTTAATTTATTTACTTATGAGTTTATTTTTATGTATTAGTTTTTTACTTGAAAGGATGTTCAGAAGTCAGCACTCGATAAGTGGAAGGAGTTGCATCCACAAGAGCTAGGATCTTAGATTAAAAAACCGGCCAAGTGCGAGTTGGACCCGCGGCCAAAGAGTTCGGTACCAGTATCTACGAAAAATTTACGTATCTATTGCCTAGAAATAACCAAAATCTAAACATTTTTCGACAACAAAAAATAACTTTGTTTTTGAGTATGACAAAAAATTGTTGTACATAAGAACCTAACCCTAGAAAACATGTGTATTCCATATAATCCTCTAAGGACACATAGCCTTAAAACACTTAATCCTAATACCAACACAGAGGCAGCAATCTTCTTGTCATGGAGTATCGCAGTAACTCAGTGTTAAGCTGATAACGAGTGCTTATCGTGTGTCACGCTTTGTTGTGATATCGGACCAAGGGACTGTGTGTAGGACCGATTAAATTAGCTAAGGAGGTTTGGTATAGTGTTCTTAGAAGTTGGATTATGCCTTTTTGGCAATTAAAGACGGTAGTTTTAATCGAAAAATAGTTTTGCCAGAGACAGAGGTGGGGTTTTAGTCAGTAAAAGTGTGACCTTTTCCATTCCACCCACAGCGGGAGGGGTCATTTGATGATTTCACATCTTTGAAGAAAACGGAAGGTTTTATTAGATGGACTGTATTAAAGTTTAACCTATTAAATTATTTAATACAGCAACAAACTGACTCACTCATGTTTGTAAACTAAAACTGGATAGATAAGCAACGTCCTTCAGTCACCTCTAATCTAATGTCTTTAAGCACTTATTAATAAAACCTTTGTATTTTTTTGGTGCTAAGATAAGGAGGATTATATGCCATAAATCTTTGTGGTAGTGATTTAAGCTCTTAAGATGTCATTCATCATGTTAATGCTTTGACATATTTGACTTACGTTGTATATGATAATGGATTTTGAACTTACGATATTACAACTTGATGTTGGCAGATTGAATCTGCACTCGGTAACATACCTATAACAAATAAAATGAGACATTAGAATTTAACACATTATGTTAATTTCAGGAAGAGCTCGTGCCTAACCCAAAGTCGCGTGGATCGACCGACCATAAAATAAGCAACGCTTGGCGCGGTCGGTCCGTGGATGGGTGACCATCTTGTCATAACCAGTTCATGAGGAGTATTTTGACGCTTTATATTAGAATCAGGTAATTTTAAGAATTTCGTTTAGTGTGTTAATACAGATAGGTAGTATAATGTAAAAACTTGTAAATAATATTTCAATAGTATTGAAAAATATTGCATTTTTTCCCTGTCGTGTGCCAAGTTATTTGAGGTCGGCGCAAGTTGCCTTCCGCTTCCAATCTCTCTGTCAGCCTTCATCCTAATATTCACTCCCTTCATCAGCATTGGAAAATGCAGCGATTAAAATAAAGTTTATATTTCACCAAATCGACTCTGGTTAAAGAAAAAATATCTTCTAAGACCTGTAAAAAAACGTCGAACAATATAGCATAACTTTCCAAAGTAATCGCTCAAAAAACCTTGTTAAAAAGAAAAACCAGTCCTTCCGTACTTCGTACTTCCAAAAGTAGGTACTAAAGGACTACTTTTTTCAGCCGTACTTGATTTATTATTAAAACGTTTCAGAGGCCTCTGAATTATCTATTAGCGGGTTTAATCAGTGTTCAAAAAAGTTTTGGGTAGTTAATTTGTAGGTAGTCGGTACTAGAATATTTTCATTGTTATTATTAACGTCGAATATAGGTACCGTCCCTGTTTTGAATTCTTATTGTGTGTATTAACTACTAGCTGTATTCTCGCGGTTTCACTTGCGTCCCGGGAGAACTTGATGTTATGTTACTCGGGGAGAGTGTAGCTTCACAACAATGAAAAAATCAGAGCAATGCAAGAATGCAGGTCAACCTACCCGAATCTGACAAATATTACCAATCGAATATTAACCTTTCACTATAGGGATAAGGTTGAAAATTGATTGCAGAAATTTGACAGATTGTGGTAACTTAATGTGCTGTCGTCTGTACAAACAAATAAAAACATTTTTCCTCTTCATTATTTTTATTACAGATAGGCGCAGTGATGCAGGCACAATATTGAAACTGTGTATGTAACACAATGACTCATAGCACAAAATTTATTAAATTCTAAAAATATGTTACCACACAGCTCCAAAAATAAACCCTCCCACTCAAACCAGTTGAAACCGAACTCAAAATTGAACCCTCCAATAACTGTCAGTATCACAATAAACGCAGCTTATTGATCTCCATATGAGATAATATTTACGTATATTGTTGCAACCTGTGCCAAGGAGTGAACGCTGCAATAAAAATAACGGCCTGAGGTGCGTCGGTGACACGTAGGAATCGAGACCGACTGACTGTTACACCGTAGTGTAACGATACACGTGGTATGCGTATAAAAAAACGTTATTTTTTTGTAAATAAGGTAATGTTTAGTAAGTACAGATGACAGCATATCAAAATACCACAATCTGTTAATATCGTTAATAGAAGTTTAATGTTCGATTGGTAAAATTTGACAGATTTGGGTAGGGGGACTTGTTGTCGTCTGTACTTTTTTGTTACGCACGTTAAATTATTTGCACGTTTATTTGCACGTTAAATTAGTTTTGATAGTATGTTTTTCTGAGATTGTTGGTGTTTTACACCATGAAAAATACTTGAAAAACGACATAAATCAGTCGAAAAATAACCTCGGTTTATTGGACTTGTTTCATTCAAAAACCATCAACAGATACCAGTTCTGACAATATGCGAAACCCAATTGTATTACAATAAAAGTTGAAACCATAACTGGAGCATTCAAAGACAAATAAACACACAACCATTTCCATAGAAGTTTGTTCTTAATTATTATCTAATAAACTAAATACATACACCCTAAACCAAATATTGCCTCTGATAACGAAGTAAATAATTTATTTGAACAGTTGTATTACAACGTGCGCCACTAAAAGTTTGTTCTGCATTCCAGATATGGCTACTTTTTTATTTGACGGTGTAATAGGTAGAAATAGTATGTAATTACTATTCATGATGTTTACTTCATTGAATTGGAGACCACTAATAGGTGCTATGCAGGCCTTGTATGAGTTTATTGAAGTTTTAGTATAATATCTGACTATAAGGAAATGTTTTAAATGTTAAAGTTCTTCCAAAGAACATTTGGCAATTTTTTTATAAATCTATACTAATATTATAAAGCTGAAGAGTTTGTTTGAACGCGCTAATCTCAGGTACTACTGGTCCGATTTGAAAAATTCTTTCAATGTTAGATAGCCCATTTCTCGAGGAAGGCTATAGGCTACTTTTTATCCGGGTGCGCTGAGTAGTTCCCACGGGACGCGGGTTAAACCGCTGGTGGAAGCTAGTCAATAATAATTGTAAAGGTCAATCAAGTATGCGTATAAGTCGCGAAAGATTAATAGCTATTTACTCATCATTATCATTAGCCTTTTTACAGTCCCATTGCAGCTCACAGACCTCTTCCTATACAGAGAAAGAAGCCTTTACTAACCTAACTGCAAAGCTGTGTTCTCCCAAATTTTATTAAACACTAACCCATGAACTTGGATCCTAGCAACACATAACAGAAACCTTATAAAACTTCTAACGAGATACAAATTTACACGGCCAACACGGTGTGACACGGTCCGCGCGATAACATCGCATACTGGCATTGCGCGCGGCGCTGCCTGCCAAATTATTAACATAAACACCATGCGATGCTGCCCGTGCACTTGTTATTGACTGTCGCAATTTTGTTCTTGGCCTGTGAAATGCTCCAATTTAGAATACTATACATATTTTAAAGAGATAAGTTGCTTTTTGTTTGGTTAGGCAAATGGTCTAGTAAAGGATAAGAGCAGTCCACTATCCATCTAAATCGTTTACTATATCAAATATTTTTATATAAACGTAATAAATTACGTCTCAATATTTTGAGCCCCTTTAAACTATCACCTTAAAATGTATGTATGTAACTTAACGATGGTCTAAAAATAACACATGCTGTCGAATTTTAGAAGGTTAATAAGAAAACTAGATGTTTAAAACTACAGCGAACACCAATATCAAAAACGAAGCTAAAACCATTTACCCAAGTTCGCAAACACAAAGTTAAACTAAAAGATACCAAACTACACACCACCCCAATCTGCAAACCCTGGAAATTCAATAGGACCAAACCTGTGATTTTTCCCATAAATTATGCAAAAACCGACTGCAAAGTCTTCGTAAATAATAAAATACAAAATGTAATGATCGATCGGGGTTATTGGCTAGGGAGATTCCCCCATCGATATATGCACTTACACGGCATGTCTGTCTGTTACAATGGATTTTCCCTCAAGTAGAATGTTTGAATTTAAATTCACTTTGCTAGCTTTTAACGGTTGATTTCGTCAATGGGAAGATTGGCTGTAATTGAAGGGTGGTTTATCGTTTGTAAGGGTTTATGTTGCTAGTAATTTTATGTTATGTGTAAACTTAGCTTTAGTGGGTACGTTAATGAAATAGTGTAATAAAGGTTTTGGATGAAAGGACCAAAATACTTGGCCCTTCGATATTAGCTTAGTAAACCGGCATGACATGATTTCAGCATGATTTCAGCATGACTTAACTCGCATATAACTCCAAAAACAGTAAGTACTAGTAAAACAAAAGTTTCATTAAACCATTTTCCTTTAAGCTAGACACTCGCGGGTAAACTAATTGATACACATAGAAGGAAAAATAAAAGTTCCCTTTTACAAATGAATAAAATCCTATTTTTAAGCAGCTGTAATGTAAAAGTTTTCTATACTTACAACCGTACTGTATTTATAGATTTTTTTCGTAAAAATACATATGTATAGACGACAGCAGGTCAACGTATATGAATCTGTCAAATTTTACCAATCAAACATTAACCTACCGCCATTGCGATAAGGTTGAAAATCTATTGCAGAAATTTGACAGATTGTGGTAACTTGATGTGACAGCACATCAAGTTACCACAATCTGTCAAATTTGTCTGTACTTATGGACCATTTTTGTAACCTACCATCAGATAGAAAATGAACTCATTACTTTTGACCTATAGTCATAATAATTATATCTACATGTAGGGTAAATGTTGATAGCGTACTTTCCCATATATATTATTAAGTACTTATCAAGAAAAAATATGCCATCTCTGATAGCTCTGCATGATAGATCACTACATAATTCTTTAACTACGGAAATCAATATTCTGTCTATTTCTGGATTTGCTTACTAGTGATAGGATTTTGACATTAGCCCCCATACAAGTAATGTCAAATTCCTATCTCTGGTAAGCAAATCCAGAGTTAGATAGGTTATTGGGAACGGCCGTAAAGCAACTACTGAATGTTACTTTGTGAGAGGGCACAAAAAGAAGAATAAAGAAGAAGATATGATACGCCTACATGTCAAAATTAGTATAGACTAGCTTCTGCCAGCGGCTTCGTCCGCGTAAAACTTAGAATCCCGTTTTTTTCCGTCACCGTGGGAATTTTGGGAAATCCTTTCTTATCTCACGTGAGAGTCTTAACATGTACGTCTGTGCAAGATTTCAGCTTTATAGGTTCACAGGTTTGGGCCCTGCGTTGATGAATCAGTGAATCAGTCAGGACTTTGATTTTTATATGCATAGAAAACTAGCTTCTGCCAGCGGCTCCGCCCGCTTCCCGAGGAAACTATTTCCCGTACCCGGATAAAAAGTAGCCTATGTTGTTCCTCAGGGTCTATTCTATCTCATCAAAATCAGGTCACTGGTCTAGGCGTGAAAGCGTAACAGACAGACAGACTTTCGCATTTATAACATTAGTAGGGATAGGGATACTCTAGATCATAAGCTTTTCCTTAAACTGTAATATTTCAGTTGCTCAGCTGTATTTCAGTAGACTCTAAAGGCTAATTTGTATTAACCTTCAGTACCTTTTCTGCTGATATTATAAAAACGAATTCTAGCAACTTGTTTACAATATGGATTTCCTTTGTTACATTTTACCGGGTATAATTTATTACAATGATTAGGGTTGCCGTTTTCAGGACAAAACCGGCTAGTGGTAGATTATTTCAGTAATTTATGGCAACAAAAATAAAGTAGTACCTACTAATAAAGGATAAAATGTTATAATCTAGTAATTTATTACCGACTACATGGTTCGCTGAAATTTTAATGGGAAAAATAAATATTAGCTCTGGCAAGGTTTTGTTTGGTTAGCTTGAATAACATTAGTCTTGTATTAGTTAATCGCTAATTAGGGTTTACCTTTTATTATTATTAATGGTACGTTGCTAACCAGTATTTGATACTAAACAGTTTCTGTTTTCGTTGCGAACTTATATAATTGTGGGAATAATTTAACAATATGGCCGGCGGTCAGTTACAGGATGAAAAGTAAACTCACTTTCTAAATCATTACTGAAAGTACCTATAAATGGTAAAAACAGCCTCCACATGGCTAGCCTTTACAGAACTATGTTGGGATCGGCTTCTAGTATAACCGAAAGCAGCTGAGTTCTTACCAATTTTCTACATGGAGCGACTACCCAGTTTCCTGGAACCTCTTGGTAAGACTGGTTGTCAGACTTTTCTATTTTCAGACCAACATACTACTACTAAATTATTAGTAAAGCTACTTTTACCCAACCCTGAACAATCGCTTACGTTCGTGTTTCCGTATGCGCTCGCCTACTTAAAAATAAACTACAGGGTGTATTTAATTAACCCCTGACTCCCACTTTACTAGAATGGTTGGAAACTTGATTCTTCAGTAGAAACGGCTAGCGAGAAGGTAATTGCATTTACTGGCGCATGTTAAGCGGGTTTTAATTTTAAAAGGATTTTGTTTTTCTTTGTTTTTGAGTTACGGGTATTGTTCTTTAGTAATAAGGTTTCTGAGATATTGTTTAAAGGGAAAATTCTGAACGGATATAATTTTACTTATTCAAATATGTATGACCTTAATTACAAAATATCTTTAATTTTATAATAACAAAATAAAGATACAATAAGCAGTACACTCATACGAAGTAAGCAAAATTTTGGAAAATATACTTTCGATAAAAAATTACGTAAAACTTCGTAGTAAGTCACAAAATATTCAATAAAAACCCCTCATAAGCTGTCACTAAAAACATCACGCTTCACCAAAAAGATCTTACGAGGTCACACTAGTGGCGCCCCGCGACGGTTCTCGGGTTGCCAGCTATAAAAAAGCGTCGACACGTTTGAACAAGTAATGCTTGCGTCAACATCGCGCCTAGTGTAAGGAAAATCTCTTTTTACCAAGAGGGATAATATTACTTTCTCGAAAATGGCGAGAAATGGCAGATTAAGTGTTTTGTACATTTGATTTATGAAGATTTTTTTGGGCATTCATCGTAATGGCTTGCGGCAGTTTTTGTGTACATGTTATTTTATTATTGCAAAAGGCCCCGAGATATTAGAGAAAGGAATTATTTCGTTGACGTTGGCAATTTTGTTTCTGACTTTTTTATGCTAGCAATAAAGTGCCTTGTTCTTGAGAGCTTCATTGAATGTGGGCTGTGTAGAATACATTGTTTTGAATTATATGAGGAAAAGAAAAAACTCTTTACTAATACACTATAGAGATGAATGGAGTCAAAACTTTAAAAGCTTTCTGCCTCAACACTTGTCACATTAACAACCAGTTTCAGAGGTTCCTGATAAAGTTCTATATAACTATCTGACAAATAATGCTATAGAAATGTTTTTAATTTTGACTTCTTTTCTACGGCATTAACTGCCAGACAGCTATATAGAAATTTATCTAAAACCTCTGAAACTGGCTCTTAGCACTCTCACACAATATTGTGTGATAATATCATATTACAACTGTCCTTTTCACTTATACACCTTTAGAAAAAGATGTTTTCCCAATTTCCACATTTCAGCTATCTAATAACCCCGAAAAATAACAGCATTCGATGGCCGTAACATCATTTCCATCGACAAATCCATTGGCGAGACAGAGACAAATCGTGGAATCAAACTCTATATTGTTTTTGTCAACCTTGATTGTTTTTGGTAAGCGAGAGATCGCCTCATTTGTCTTTTGGATACACATATGTCGTTACGAAAGCAATTTGGACGAATCCGGGGGTATCAATAAAAAGAATTTGCCATACGTTAATCTGTGAGGCGAAATATATATGTAACAATGATTATTTGGGATGAAAAAGTTTGGGAAACTTTGTCTTGTGGCCTGAATAGTCATTGAAAGTGAAATATGTGAGCGTGACGGTGGTAGTATGGTAGGAGTTGATTATTTGTTTGCGGTATACGATTCTCGTTATACATTGATGTAGGACTAAAACTATGAAAGGTTTTTGGTAATAATACCTATAACAGTGACTTAGTCATAAACCATAGTTTTGTGTTTGAGCTTTGGCAATGTTCAGAAAACTTAGTAGGTATGTATACTATTTGCTGATTAAAACACGACATGAAAAGTACCTTTCTCAATTAAAGCCATACCGCATGTTTACTATTTCTTGCATTTACCAGCGAAAGCTATAATACACAGATTTACAACTTGCCACGTCAGTGTAAAAGACTTCACAAAACTGAATATTCAGCCACAACCGCTGAACACGAAACGTCAAAACATAAAATTCTGACTTAAAATTACCTTCGTTTGTATTTGTGTAAGTAAACAAAAAACGGGTCACAATATTGCACAAAACAAATACGACACTAGGTCTAAACCTGCCATCTACTAACTTCTAAAGGTACATTATGAATAAACTCCAAGTGAATTTCATAACGGGAGCGCAAACACCTGACTCGCGTTTTCCAACTACACAGCAACACCACGCAACACCTACACTTCACCGCGTGTTTATTCGACACTGTTACAACACAGTGCTCCTGTGTGCTCCCTCATTTCATATTTGTGAAATGCAAGCTTTATAAAGCCGTACTCGTATTTGGGAACTTGAATCACATTAATTCCACATGAAACGTATGCATGTAATATGCCTTTGATGTCGGTAATGATTTCGAATTCACCACTTCGGGATTATCATTAAAATACTTGATATTCATATCGTGGTCGCATGCGTAGTTATAATGAAATATTTCGATTTGTTTGCGCATATGTATTTTGGTAATTTGCGTTGAAGGACCGCAGTGTTGTTGCGTTGAAGAGTACTTACTATTCCGCAACTATTTTGGCCTGTGGAATTGTTTGAACAATTTTGTGATGCTTGCAAATAATAATTATTTTGAACCAACAAAGGCTGTCTCTGATAATTGTCTTGGTTTCGTTTCAAATCAAATAAAAAGTCAGCTTTTTCAATGAAAAGCTGTCTCTTTGTTCATTGTTTCACGAGACAGTTGTGGTATGACAGGATTTGCATGTAGTTTTATTTGTTTCATGCAAAATGCTTTTGTTATGCTATTTCTTGGAACAGTCAAATGCACGATTTGAGTCTGACGTCCACAGATGTGAGGTCGTAAAGCATTCTATTCTAACATCTATCGAATATGCATAAAATGTTTTATTGTACACAGAAACTGTAATATTCAGATTACGATGAACCGTTTCTTCGTGTGTGGTCCCATGAGTACCTATACTTCTAGAACTGAAAATATCATCATCATTATTCTCCAGTTCTATTATACTAAAGTCATTTGGGATCAACTCAACATGTCTTCCTCTTCCATACTTCTCTGTCTAGCTTTCTCACAAGTGACATTCATTCTAGCCATACCGCCTTTCAAGCAATCAATCTACAGCTTTTTGATCCTCCCATTTTTCTTTATTTATTTTCGAAACCTACTTAGTGATGATTCAATTACATGATTTTAATTACCCCGTATCATAAAATGATCCAGCGCTATTTTGAAACTTCCTCACAAAACTCAAAATATATGGACAACTTATTTTAGAATTTTTTTGACCGTTAATACTGCTAATTGTGGGGGCGCTTTTCGAAGAAGAAGCCAGTTACATGTTTCGTACAATAAGTGGAAATGCGGAGTCAAACAAAGTTAGTGACACGCGACATGGTCTTTTAGGCTACATTGTTATTTGTAATTCTTTATCTATAGGTTAATGTTAGGTGTCTATGTAGGAAACGGACTTATTACTGTAGTGCTTTCCATAAGTGTCGTACGTACTAACTGTATGCTAAAGCTTAAGTTCCATTAGTAGTAGCTTAAGTCATTGATTCAAGCATTTAGACATTGCTTATATTGCTTGTATAACTTTGACCATTTTATATCATTTATCATCATCCTGTTACCCTATACCGATTTTATTTTGGGTTTGCGCAGCATGTCTTCGCCCCTACTCTTATCTAATGTCATCATTTTCATATTCCTTCCAATACAATCTCTATCTCCCGAAAATTCGTCCAAAAATAAAGCAAAATTCATCGATGGCTGCACTAAAGTTGCAGCATCATAAACCGACAGCGGCGAGGAAGGGTGTCGTAAAACGTTTGAGCGCATCGTGACCAGATGTCTTGGGTTGCTCACGTACGATTGTACCTACATTGTTGCTGATGCAGTTGGGAATTCAGTCCAGGACTCAAATCTTTTAGGCCAAATTGGATCTTATGGTGTGGATATTTTGGAAATTTTTGGAAATTCAAGGGTAAGACATCATGCATTACTCGTGGTATGACCAAGTTATTCTGGGTCCAACCAACCTCATCTTAATCATATCATTTAGGCAATCAATACATCTTTTGCTTAGTCTACCTCTGCCTCTCATCTTAACACGTTTATATTTAATACTCTCTCTGTAGCATGTCCAAAAACAACATAACCCTCAAAAACAATAACTTAGCGACTAACTTGTTTCATGAATAACCAATAATGAAAATCGCGGCATAATACTTCAAACAATAACGGCCTTCCAACATTGAAATTTATATATCATCCATAATTTCGTATACAGCTGAATTTATTACGAACAAATTAATTTAGCGGAGCGCCCCTTAATCCAGCCACATCTGCGCTTCCCAGGGTTACTTCATAATATCGATATTAAAAACATTCTTCAGTACTTTTACAGTTAATGTCGTGTACTTTTCAGGGTTATGGGGGATAGGCACTAATCTTTATAGGGGTATTACTTATCCTGAGATTATGTGCGTCGTTATTTTTAAGGTAAAATCTAGATGGAAAGTATCCTAATTTTACTTAAGGATGGGCCAGCATGTCTTCCTCTTCCATACTTTTCTATATGACATCTTTAATAAAATATGTATCTAGTATATTATTTTTTTTGCGTTAACAAAGTTTAACTCAAAATCACCCCAAACAAAAATCTCATAGCAATAACACACATTTGCGCAGATTGCTACACTCAAAAGGTCAGTGACCCCATCAACTAGAAACAAGAAACGTCCCAGCAAACAGCTCAATATTTCTTTTAATCACAATAAAATGACAAACGATGTTAAGCCAAAGAACTCGTGAACAACATAGTAGTAAAAACTTGTACTTAATTAATTGTACAGACAATGGATGGATGTTTGTTACTCTGTCCCGCAAAAAGTGCTTAAACTTTTACATACACCAACCGGATTATTACCATTTTATTTAAAGAATCAAAGGTGCTGCGAAAATCACTCCGATTGCGTTGCCCTGATAGATGGAAAACTAAACCTAAGAACACTTGAATAATCGAGACTTATCCAACGACACCCTAATTGTCATAATTCATAAGCCGTTCGGCCATGTCAAAGCCATGAGGTACCTAATAAAGAACATAACACGTATACATAAGAGATACGCGCTAAAAACATACCCTTTCTTGACAGTCGGCAAAAACAAACTTAATCGCAAGATTACACTTCCCAAACATAATCGAAATCAAAGGCAAAGATCAAACCATGCGATTGGTTATTGCCTATAACCATTTACTGATTGGTATATCAAAACCAGATAGCGAATCGAGAATCGAGTAATCAAGCTTCAAAGACATGTAATACTAGCTTTGAGTATACAAGCCTATTAGTCGATGTATTATCCGATTCCAAAACGTCTTAACAATCGATAATAACGTATTCCCGATTCAACAATCGAGGAGTCGATTGCATAAATTCAACAATTCAGTTTTAGAATTGAATCCGAATTGTAGTTTTGTAATCAGATTTCGATTCTAAATCGAATACATAACAATCGATGGTCTCGAATAATTGGAATAAAGCTTTGAATTCTGTAGCTGTCAAATTGATGTAATAATTTCAATGATCATTGTTTTGTATAGTTTCGGAAGCCAGTTGATATGTAGAGCGCATAATGATTTATCTGAATTCCAATATGGCCGCCATATCTGTACAAGTGCAAAGGATAATACATTTACATGCATAACAACGCTATCACATCGCCTGAATAAGTGCGAAATAACTAACGATGTTTAGATAGCAATGATAACAGTTACTGGGAGAATATTGAGGAAAACCAACAAAAAAGCTGCAAAAAATATTTGTGTAAGTATGTGTACTTTCATATTTTACTTGCCAGCGGTTTCACCCGCGTCCCCTGGGAACTACTCGGCGCACCCGGATAAAAAGTAGCCTATAAGCCTTGCCCTGGCTATCTAACACTGCAAGAATTTTTCAAATCGGACAATAGGTACTGAGAACAAACTCTTCAGCTTTATAATATTAGTATAGATATAAGAACGCTCTTAACTTATGAAGTTTTGTAACTTTTACTCTAATACTTATACTACGTTAACATAGAAAAGGTAAAAAACAGCATCAACACTTCACCCAACCTTAATACAGGCTTAAAGCACATATTACAGCATAATCTTATTCCCGGACAGCGAGTATAACCTTTTTCCCAAATTGGGCCAACAGTTTCGGTGTTGGCAGCGCACCAAGAGACAAACAGTCTTCTTAAGATAAACCGTTTGCACGGACACGTACGCAACGGTTAGCACGATATTATTATAGTGGGTTAGCTTGACTTGCCTTTGTGTGGTTCGACTCGCACTTAACCTGTTTTATGGTGTTAGAAGTCGGTAAGTTGGGTTAGTCTTATAGTTACGTGACAGCAGGTCAACCTTCCACAATCTGTCAAAGTACTTAACACATATCTATCTATACTTATAATAAATCTGTAGAGAAGTCAATTCTGTACATGAAATATATTTCCAAAATAACTTTCAGGGGGTGATTAGGGATCGATACTGATGCCAAAAATGCAATCAGTAGAATTTTTGTCTGTCTGTCTGTATAACCGTTATAGAAACAAAAACTACTGGACGGATTTTAACGAAACTTGGTACAATTATTACTCATACTCCTGAGCAGGTTAAAGTATACTTTTCATCACGCTACAATCAATAGGAGCAGAGCAGTGAAGGGAAATGTTGGAAAAACGCACTGTCGCTGGCATAAGCGACATGATTCGCGAACGAAGTTGCTGGCAGAAGCTAGTTGTTAATGTAACAAAAGTATGTTCCAATCCCGCAGACAAACCGTGTAAACGGTTTTGTGGATCATAGAACTAAGATAGATTTAAGAATATTTTTTTTGTAATAGTAGTACCTAATAAAAAATAAATAAAAAAAATACTAATCAAACATTAACCTTTCACTATTGTTATAATGTTGAAAAGGAAGATTCGTGGTAGTTTGACCTACTGTCACATTTGCTGATTGGTAAATCAGTCTAGCTAGAGCCTAGCAGGAGGCTACTTTTTAACCGGGTGCGAGAAGTTGTTGCCTCGTCCCGCGAGTCCAGGAGAAACCAGGGAACAATTATGTATTTATCCTAAAAAGATAATAGCTGAGATTTAGCAAAATGCAGCCGGTACATTCACTAACACAATTTCCTTTTTGACGTCACATAAATGCTTTTAATGTACATTGCACTTTTTGCTTCACTGTACATTTTCATTTTAATTTAAAAAGCGCGATGTAATTTGAATTTTTCTAGGTACTTTTTGAAAATAGAGGGAACAGATACATATGTTTTAAAATCATAAAAGTCGATTTCAGGAAATCGGGTTCCGTAAAATATTCGTCAGTTAATTTTTATTATATGGCTTAAAATTGCTCTTAAAAAGCTTTGCATGACAAGCTGTTCCCGCGAATTCCACCACATTCCACAAGCTCTAGATTATCTGTGAATGGGATCTGTGAACCAAATGTATTTTTTTGGATTAGTAGTTATAGTGTGCTCGAAATGTAGAAAGACGTTACTTTCACATTTACAATGTAATCTATACTAATATTATAAAGCTGAAGAGTTTGTTTGTTTGTTTGAACGCGCTAATCTCAGGAAGTACTGGTCCGATTTGAAAAATTATTTTAGTGTTAGATAGCCCATTTATCGAGGAAGGTTATAGGCTACTTTTTATTTGAGTGCGCGCAGTAGTTCCCACGGGAAAGCGGGTGAAACCGCTTGCAGAAGCTAGTGTAAGATAAACTTAAAGTTTACATTCAATAATTCAGCACATCTTCTAAAAACTTACTGACCTAGCCAAACAGCATCACATTTTTACGCTTAATTAAATCTAATAAAAATTCAGTTCACATTAATTTCTAGTTTTCGAAGCGAAAACTTCTAATAAATTATTTTGAGAACTAAAATGTCTACAAATACCAGCTGTAATGGCCATCTTTGTGAGTCATTGCCTACGTGACAAGTGCGAATACTCTCTAGGTTGTCTAAAAGGCATAAAATACCTAGGCACAAGGCTCGGTTATCAATATTTCATATCTTAAGTCTCTCACGGTGGATAATACCTAGGTAAGAAGAAATATTTTTTGAAAGAAGGTTAAAAATACCTGACCGATGCGTGATCTCAAAAGACTTGAGACGCAAGTCTGTCTTTAGGTAAATTCTAATTACGCAGCAACGGATTATTGTGTAGGCAATGAAAACGAAAACGTGAAAACTACGAAAGAAAACTGCCTTTTTGTATCTACGATTTTCTGTTGAAGAACCACGTTTGGATCACAATTCCGCGTCTAATTTTTTACCCTTAAATCTGAGTCTTGTAATGTAAAATATTTCAATAACTCTTCACTTCTTCTCTTCTCTAACTCTTCTCTGAATTCTATCCAAAGCAATTTAACTGCTAAAACGCAACTAAACAGACAAAATCAAAGACACCATGGCCCGATTATTATGCCTAACTACTGTAATACAGACGCCAATTTTGCCAATCGAACATTAACCTTCCACTATCGTGATAAGGTTGAAAATCTATTGCAAAAGTTTGACAGATGTGCTGTCGTCTGTACAAAGTCACGTTTTCAGCTATGGTGTTCAGGATCGATAGCCCAGCTTTGTGGATATTGTGTCAAAGGCTTAGTCGTTAGTTCTACACTCGTTAGCCATATCAAAGGCCTTGTTTGTGGCTGTAATTATGTG
The DNA here is from genome assembly GCA_002382865.2 of Heliothis virescens. Taxonomy (NCBI): domain Eukaryota; kingdom Metazoa; phylum Arthropoda; class Insecta; order Lepidoptera; family Noctuidae; genus Heliothis; species Heliothis virescens. The sequence continues at coordinate 13,488,853 of NWSH02000437.1, read as the reverse complement.
TCTAAGGATATTGGAGTTATGGGTTTGTATGGGTATGGGTAAACGTCTTGGGATTTTCGGTAATGACTGAAATTTTTTTTGATGTGTTTTAGTTTAGTCTTTAGTATATTTTTTTAGGATAATAATGTACCTCTACACTACATGTAAATATTTTAAATTTCATGTCTTACACAAAAAAAAATATGACAAGAATTACTGATATATTTGCAAATGATCTCTTATTACTTAAAAAATCATCCTGTAAAAAAGAGATCTTTTATTTCAAAAATGCATTTTTGGTGCAATCTTTTATTCTTGAGAACTTCATATTACGTACGAAAAAAATGCCTAAGCGCAAAGATGAACAATGAACATATTATCATAACAAATTAGTATTGTTTTAAACAAAATTATATTTAGAACATTGGAATAAAGCTGCCAGTTACAAAAAAAAACGTCGAGCTGTCAATCCCTATTCTCATTTCAAATCACCCTTCACAATCTCAAGTCACCACAGACAAACCAAAACAAACTTTTTTGGCAGCCTCCAGATGTTAACTGCAGTACTTCACTTTCGTTGCTGGCTGGAAATTGAAACCGTCTGGATACTGGTCGTTTCCACATTGCCAGATTGTATTCGGATCAGTTACATTGTAGATTATAGACTGGAATACTGAAAGCTTTAAATTGTTAAAATGTTTTACGTCTAGACAAGTTTTATGTCGTAGAGAAATCAGATGGAGTTTTGTAGTAAGGAATTAGATTCAAAGATACATTGAAATCTAAACAATAGGACTTAGAAAACTATATTTTCCCTATGATTCTTTGATTAACTTCAAGTCTTTTTTTTTTCAAGAAAACCGGGAAGCATTTGAAAGGGTTTTGAACCTCTGAAAATCTTGCAGCGTTTTTTACTTGACTGCCAGAAAACTATGTTTTATTCGATACAGATACCACAAATACAGCTTTACTTTTCAACTGAATATAGCTAATTACTGCCTTATTAAATAACTAGATAGACACCCCCATGGTTCCATAGCGTGTCCAGGAAACTTTCGTTTCGTAGTCAGCAAAAAAATGCCTAAGTCGTTTCTGAGGTTCTAGACCCGTGTATCACCGAATTACTTTACCATTTCTAACATTGGCAAGAATTCCCAAAAATAACTACACGGAACTAAGAAACAGTCTTTCACACGTTATTCTTAGTTGTCACGTCAGGACTTAATGAGGTGATGTACCCCGACAGGTCTGACGAGGGTAACGATTGTGTCACGATCGAGTCCTGACGATTGTTGGTGCGAAATCTTGTTACTCGCCACTATCGAATCGATTGATCGATGTTTGAGTCTCATCTGAAGATTTTGTTGGAGTTTGTTTAGTATTTAATGGTGCTGGACGGGATGAAGAAGAATTTTTAGAAGAAAATATTATAGAGAAGGTATAATCAAAACTGAGTAGATGAAGTGGCAATTTTGTTGCTCTTAAGTTGGGTACTATCTTTCACAAAAGTAGCCTGGAGTCTAAAAGTTAGGGAATAGAGAGTGCACCTGTGTCTGCGCAAATGCTTGTGCACTTTAATATGTCCTGCGCTGTTGGCTGATCTCTTGAGAGAGAATAGGCGCCGTGACAGCCAATCGGTTTGGACGCCATTATAGATTTTAACTATAAAGCGAAGTGATTGTAGGCAACTTCAAAGCCGCAAAGTTGGTAATGTATTTTTATAAATTAGTCTCTAGATAAACGACTCATACTTTAACGGCTGTTCCCAATATTCTACCTATCTGCAGATTTGATTACTAGAGATAGGAATTTGACATTACTTGTATGGGGCTAATGTCAAAATTCTATCTCTAGTAGGCAAATCAAGAGATAGATTATTGAATTTCGCAGTAAGACAAGTCATTCTATCGTCCTCATTCAGATAACAACGGAAGCCGAGGTTATCTAGAACTCAGTTTATTTCCCATAAAGGATATCCGATGTGCAGTTAATCTGACCTCGATGTGATAACCTAAACAGCTGCAAATCATTTGCTTTACGTCATATTAACAAGATACATAATACATTTTATTATGCACTTCTACATGTGCATTTAATAAAATATATACTAGTAGCTAATGACTGTAACGCCCGGGATAAAGATTTACACTAGCTCCTGCCAGCGGCTTCGCCCGCTTCACGAGGGAACTATTTCGCGAGATGTGTTGTTCCTCAGGGTCTATCCTGTCTCTGTACTTTCATCAAAATCGGCTCACTGGTTTAGGCGTGAAAGCGTAACAGACAGACAGAGTTACTTTCGCATTTATAATATTAGTAGGGATAAACCTTTTTAATGGGGTTCGAAACCTTCATAATTGGGTGAAACTTAGGTCAAAAACTCATGAAAATCCGTGTCGTAGTTGTTTTATTTTAAGTCTGTGAACAAACAGTCCATTATTTTGTAATTCTTGTGTGTAACGATGTCTGAAGATTTCCAGTACGTGTGCATTACTAAAAATGTCTGAAAAAAAATGTAGTTAAAGTAAAATGTGATGAAAAAATTTAAGTAACTCTCACGTTCTTGCCGTAAATAAATTGTTCTAAGACTAGATACATGTTATCGATATAATATGCCAAAGACCGTATAATACAACCAGACAAATCTCAAATATAATTTTTAGTTTTTTCTCTAGAATCAACTCCATAATCTATCGGGTAGGCCGTCAATTTGCAAGTATCCCTCGACCAATAGGAGCGGGGGTCACGGGAGGGCAGCGGCAAGGTCGGCGCTTGCGCAGCCGCGCAGACTGCATCTCTCGAAGGCCGCGCACGTGGTTGCACACACGTACATAAATACATACATACGTTTTATTATAATCGATGATGTCTATGTGGCGTACTTTGTGAAGTAGGTAATTTTATTCTATAAGGAGCATTTTTTTGGTATTTTTTTTACAATCCATAAACTTACTAACATCTCCAAACACCTGTTTAACTAGTTCGAACCGGTTACCTGTAACAAAAAAAATATACTATAATCTTTTTTGTTGGTCGTAAATCAGCATCATTTCTAAACACCGTGTTACGCAAATGGCTTTTAAAAAAAACTTAACCATGTGTTGAAAAAAGTATGAGTATAGGTAAGAAGAAGTATGACGTGTCATTCACTCGAGGTCGTCGCGCGCGCATGCACGAACGTAGGTAACTGAGGAAAATCATTGCACGCATATAATTATCTTGAATCGTGATACATCGTTTCTACAGAGTAAAGTGCATAAGTAAACGTTCTGTAAATGTACTGTAATTTATTGAATGTTTGGGAATTTTATTGTGGTAAGAGCTTTAATGTTGACAGATAATTACCAAAGCTATCCTATAAAAATATTAAATTACGATCTAAAAGCAGTCTATAACCACATTCATAATTTGAATCAATTTAGATATTTAAAAAACCTAAAGTTACACAAAATTAAAAAAAGTGTTACCAAGTTTTAGCATTTATTTAGCATAATATTACTTATTTATGATCATTCTGTATTAATAATTTCGAAAGTGATAAAATAAATTAAACACGTGTTCAAATAATAAATATAAAAAAATAAACTAACCAAATATTATTTTCGCGTGACATTTACATGACACGGCACAGTATTTAAACAGCAATATCAAGAATTTAGTTCTCATTAGTCACCAAATTATACATGCTTACAGCAATAAAATTTATTTTCTACCTATTTTGCTATCTGTATATTTTGTTTTCGTCGAGTCATTTTATGCTGACATTACCAACATGAGCAAGGCTAAGGAATTGTACAGACGCCAGAAATTTGACAGATTTTGGTAGGTTGATGTGCCCTACCAAAATCTGTCAAATTTTTCAATCGATTTTCAACCTTATTGCAATAGTAGAAGGTCAATGTTCGATTGGTAAAATTTGACAGATTGAGGCAGGTTGATGCGCTGTCGTCTGTAGGTACCTAAACTCTCGTTATTGGAAAAAAAGTATAACAATCAATTTGCATTCATAAATCAAAATGACGATACGTCTTGAAATGTCTTGCGATCTTTCTGGATCTAGCCAAGGCATTTGACACGATCTCGGTCCCCATCCT
>NWSH02000437.1:13458912-13484683 GCA_002382865.2 Heliothis virescens | reverse complement strand
GCCTAGTTTTGTAAGAACTGCACTGTACTGTTTTTTGAGTAAATAAATTATTATTATTATTATTACTCTTTTCTGGCAAATAGCGGTCGCGAGTACTTCGGATTGCAGGCATAGTGAAGACAAAATCACATGAGATAACTTTGATTGAAATTAGACAGTTATGCTCGAAGCTACTACGAGAATATGACACTTTTATGGTTTTCCATAATGTAATGCTAAATAGAAAATAATACTGTTAGGTCTAAAGCAACTGACAAAATCTTTTTGAGCCGTCACTCATTTTATGTCAGTCAAAAAGAACTTTTTCCGATTACAAATTTCGACAGCAACACTCGCACACAGATGACATTAGCATTGCCGAATTATAACAATATTGTTATCGGAACACCGATAAAGATTGTTGGTACACAAGGACTTGTTTCAAACATGTATTTTGTTTATATAACGCTGTGTTTTTGATATGACTGTTTAAATCACGTTGCAAGCGGCCTGATATCAGTTTGAAATCTGATTTTTCATACAAGGGGTTAATTTTTGGCAGTTTTCGATTGGTTCTTTCAAAGGTTATGGAACAAGCCATGATTTCATAGGTACTAGGGGTTAGTTTTATTGGCGGTTTTCTATTGGTAGCAAAGGTTATGCAGTATGCTATGAGAGAGCCAGATCAGGTATGGATGACAGCACTTTTCATACAAATGTCTATGACAATCGATTTACTGCAATGTCTGAAACCTATGTATGTTTTGGGATTAGATATTGAAATTTGACACAATTTGTATGGAGCCAACGTCAAAATTAAATCTAAAATCTATTGACATATCGATGGATAGATAGGTAATAGAAATCCACAGGTAGCCGGTAGTTGCCGTAAATCGATCGTTGCTAGCAGTGGATGAATGCTAGCTTTCGGGCTTATTGGGGAAGGCATATGTTCAACAGTAGACGGCAAATAGGCTAATATTGTGCTCATATAGAACTTTGGTGAAGAAACTACCATCCAGGAAAACAGTTTCCTTAAACACGAATGATACAGTAAAACCTTTCGGCATAACCATGCCCAAGCCCTTAAATTTCAATCGATTGTCAAGTTGTTTAGACAAAACTGTCGACGTGTTTACGTTAAAGTATCAGATGTAAGGCGGTTCTGTTTTGCTGTGTAATTGATACATGTTTGCCTACGCCTCGTGAGCTTGTTGATTCAGAGGAACATCTAGAACATTCGTGTACCTACTTGAATTGAGACTGTTTGGTGCCTTGCTGTTTGGTATGTTGATAACCGTTTTTTTGTTTTGATATACCTATCACTTTGTTATATGCTGATTCCGTAGATCAGGCGATAGTGCTGTTGCCGTTGTAAGCATCTTATCAACTGCCTAGCCTATTCCCAACAGTGTTGGAGTCGGCTTCCAGCTTTTCCATCTAGCGACTGTGCGATCCTCAACCTAGTCTTATTAGATAACCCTTTGGTAAGACTTGTTGTCCGACTTGCTGGTTTCTGAATACCACTAACGACGACCAAAGACTTTCAAGTGACAGCCCTAACAGCAGGGGCCCACCAATTTAACGTGCCTTCCGAAACGTTAGTCGTTGCATGCATGGCTCAAAAATAGACTTCAATCACTCAAACAACCAAGCTGCGTTAGCATTTGTTGACATCATTTAAATAACCGTGAACGAAATCAAATTGGCACATCGTCGTTCGAAAATTAAAAACGCAATTGATACATAAATCAATTTTATACCTTCGCTTGAAAAAAGAAAAATACATTTGACACACGTCATTTCTTTTGACGTTTCATTTTGACATTGTTATTTTGATGTCACCCTAATGAATAGTGATGGTGCGAACAGCTGTTTTCTGTCACTCAGTAGCAAGTAGGTTGCGTAAACGCAGGTTATATAAGTGACGTTAAAATTATATTTTATTACGTGGAATCGCTGTAGTGACTGGTAGACTTATTTTTTAGGTTTCATGTTACAGTTTGTTTTTGTTTGCGGTGTTTATTTTTGGTTTGTAATTTGAAACCGTGGGCGTTATTGTGAGCAGCCAGTATCTACATAAAGAAACTGGCTAAGTTCATTTTGACAGCCAACCTTTTTACAAAATTCCACATTTTCGCATTCCTAATCCAAACTTGTCGAGAGCAGTCGTGTATGAAGGCTACACAAAAGGAGGTTGTTATGCTGAAGGCATTATGATGAATTGAAGGAACAGCCTTCGTATTAACCCGGGGCCATCAAACAAGTTTACGACGAGGGAACAAGCTCCTGACACTGTTTTATAGACCAGGAATGATAAGAAAAAATAAAATGTTCGGGTTTATGAAAATTGCCTTGGTTGGATCAAACTTAGAAAATCTATTTGAATTGTTTTGATTGCAATCTGAAACGAAAAGGCGTAGATATTTATGAATGTTGTTTTTGCCAAACAACCAAAAAAAAACTTCTGTAAAAGCAATTATAGTACAATTTATTTTGTTTATCAGGTCACCTATCAAAAGTGCATCAGCGTTGTACCTTAGTACCGCCCAGCCCAGCGATACCTCAGAAACCCTTGAAATGACTTTCTTACTATTACATAAACATCTGCTTATCAGCCTAGTAACTGTGCTCGTGACATGCTCGACAAATGTAAGATTGCATTCAGTAAACAAATAATGTCGATTGGTGAAAGTTGATAGCGATATCTAGAAGATAGCGTTGACGATAATATTAGATAGCCGGCTCGAATTAAGTGGTTCTGTTGAGTGTTTATTTGATCACGTTTATTTCGATTTAGAAGGACCTAGAATTCTGTATGTGGTCTTAAGACTATATTCCAAGGTCTCGTCATTTGACGAATGTATGCTTTCTTCAACGCAAGCACAGACAGGCAATCGGTAAACGACGATAGAGTCAGCTGCCGGTAAACTGATTATTGACAGTGAATGAGCTTAGTTACACATTTCCAATTCTATATATAAATTCAGCAACAAAAAAGTCGGTCACTACAAACAAAATGTTCTAGTTAAAACCGATTTTAAACGTTGACATTTGACACGCACGACGTCTAATAAATCAAATCTCGACTTTGAATTCGGAATGCTAAAAAGATAAAAGATAAAAAGTCGTTTATTCAAAGTAGGCTGAAAATCAGCACTTTTTGAAGGTCAATTTTACATAAGACAGCCCCTAAAACGCCCGCCCTTCACCACTTCCTATGTGTTTTTGCTGGGAAGAAGAAGTGGTGGAACAAACTCCCCAGCAACACAAATCTGTCTGTATGGTTTGAAGAACCGGTTTTATACAAAAAAGATAAATTAATACATGAAGTATACTATTTCATTATATATTTATATATTTACCCATGTTGGCTAGCACAACCATTTATACCCATACCTATAACTCAAGCAGCTACAAAAGAAAATGGTTAACCTATTAAAGATAAAAAAAAGTATAATGCCTCCATTCGGTGAAAATAGGTATAGCTTTAAAGTGTGCCCACCCACATGCGCAACTGTTTTGTGGCTATAGGTACATCTGCCACATTAACAAATGAAAACGGCGAACTAGGACCACAATTCGTACCATAAGTAATCAATCAAGCATTATATCAACTACGAGTGAAAGCATATGTAGTCAGCAAGACGACCTGGTACCACAAGCAGCACCCGTTCACGAGCATAACGCGAGGATCAGCCATCGCCCCCCTCGCACATTTTTGAGGGAGGGAGGCAACCCGACCATCGACGCTACCGCAAGCAATACCGTCTAAGGGAGCATGACGACTTGCTGCTACACAAAAGAAACTAGTTAGCACTAGTAGATTTGCGGTCGCTAGTAGACCCTTCACAATATTGCAATACAGCCCATCGTGAAACAACACAATGAGAGTAATTTGTCAATTTTATATTTAATAATAAAATAGTAAATAATGTCAATAGTAAAAAAAATAATAATAATGTCAATAATAACTTCCGAACTACGGAATCATTTCTGCCAGTAATATGGTTACATAAGTCAATGGGATTTGGGGCGCGTTTTCCTTATATACATAGAAGTTTGAAATGGCAATCCGGGACATGTCCCGAAAACAAATCTTAATTACCTCGGAAATAACAGGTTTCGTAAACCGATTACTGGAGAGAACACATAGATGGCACTGCGGGATTCTCGACTAGATTAGAGGGGATTGTGGCTTGATGATTTATCGAATAAGTGCTTTGATTGTTATAGGATTCTGTTTATTAAATATTGGAATGGCACAATAATGATGAATAATATTGTCATTGCTGAACCTTTTGTTATTTTGATACTAAAAACGCCTTGGCTATCGTATCAGGAAACCATATCTACTGAAGCTGTTTTTGAACAGCTTTTACTTCGAGTTCTTTTTGATAAGAAGATCAAACGCGATAATTTTCATATTCACCACCTTTCTGGAAAATTACAAAATAAGCCCCTACATGTCTCCAAAATCTAAATCCAAACCATGACTTCTACGCCAGAGCATGAATTTCTTACGACGGAGCCGGCTCCGCAAGGCCGTCACGTCACAGTGCACGACCGCAACGGCCCGCTACCCATAGCACTGGGTAGCAACTGCAACTGTCTCACAATTGCTCTGTAATTTCCCTGACTCATTGTAATAGAACGGTCATCATTTGGACTTGGAGTATTTAGACAACAGAAGACGCAAGCACTAAACTATATGCGAAAAAGTCTGCTGAATTATGCACTGGAAACGGGGCAACGCCTAAAAACGTCCATCGCTGGACAAAGGCGTCCCTCAAGCCCGGATTGCGCAAACCCCCCGCCCTCGGCTTGCATGTTGGTGAGCGCAGTGTGGGATATTTTATAGCTACGGAGATTCTCATCTCTGAGTAAGGCATTTTAATATCCTACTTGGTGATGTGTAGTGGTTATACCGCGACCAGTCGGTCAGCATAGCTTGTCCATTTTAGAACGTTGGCAATTGAGGCTGGACTCAGGACGATGTTGGTTTTGCAGAGCAATCAATAGTGATAACTCTCTCAAGATCACAAGCATCAACTTGACGCACATATAAGTACGTACCTTTAATAGACAAGAAGGTACAGCGCAACGGCGTCTCTGGTTAGTTCAATTCTCTTAGTTCGTGAATTATGGCGACAACAGTGGAAAAGAATTAGAGTACCCTCCGTAGAGGTAAACGATATGAAAATGATGACCATGAAATGACAGGACACAAAAACTGTAGGTTTCTTTGCAAGTGTTTGGATTACGAGGTTAGGTTAAACATTGACAATGTTAATAAAAAAATTGGACGACACGAAATAGACAGCCTTCAGACCTACTTATATAAAAAAGGAACACGTGTCCGTCTTTGCGGCTTTTATGCAAAACTACTGAGACGATTTAAATACAATTTCATACACAGATACTCTAGATCCTGAGTAAGTGTTGAGACATACTTTTATCCCAATGCGGGAAATAGTTCCCTCGGTCAACGTATCCGATCCAAAAGTTCACAGTCCAAAGAAAACTAGATAAACATATTCAGTATTTTGATAAAACATTATCACGTGACGTGGCCTGCTGGATTGAGCGAATGCTGATCTTGAAAAGGGCAGACCCGATACGTACGGAATACTAATCATATTTTTTACTAGTACTGGAAAAACAACATTTTTGCACGCTGTGTTTACCTGAGAGTTTCTGGTATTTCTTTCTTTTTAGATCAGTATGTTCTTCGATTATTCTCATAGTCAGATTTATTGTCACTGTTTTTTGTTTTAGCTTTTTTTTAATAGCCTTTTTATTGTCCCACTGCTGGTCACAGGCCTCTTCTCAAATTGAGAAGGATTGAGCGTTAATCACCACGCTTGCTCAATGGTTTGGTGATTTCAGACTTGTAGAGTCCAGGATATTCTCATCAAGATGTTTTCTCTTCATCCTCTTATAGGCCATTGGTGTCTAAGATTACTAGAAAGTTACATACAAACTTAGAAAAGTTGCATTGGTACTTGCCTGACCTGGAATCGAACCCACACATACATACCCATTTTATTTCCTTATGGATCTGGTAGTAAGCGTCTTGGAAGTCATCTCGGATTTTCTTATAATGGCGATCATGTAGCACAAACATTGTGAATAAAGGTACGGGTTTTTTTTATCTAAGAACTACATCACCTATGTAGAAAGAATATAATGATACATAGATTTTATTCAAGAATACAAATTCCTTCTTAATGGCAAGCAAAAATGTGACCTACACTCTTAAGAATACAGTTCAAATTTCATTGTAGCGTTCTCATAAGTTCAAAAACCTGAAGTAAATTAGGTCTCGGACTCATTATTACAGCTAAGTGGAATTGAAGCTCGTTTTCTTGGAAATATCCCACGAATTGTTTCTGAAAGCTCTTGTTGTAATGTCAGATGGTTGGCAATGTACGGCGCTGTCACTACAGTGTAGCATAGTCTTTACTTTTAATGTCATTTCAATATGAGTTTGCTTTTTACTGTAAAGGACTTTGAAATGGTTAATGTTCATTATTTTGCTGAGTCATTCTGCTTGTAAGTTTATGATTGACTTAAACGGCTGATACTTCGTATGTTTTATGTAATGACCAAAAAGTTTCCAGGTACAGTTCCAGATAGCAGATCAAGAAAATTAAAAAAAATCTATAGCACTATCAATCAGACAGCTATTGAGAACATTATCTGAAAACTGTGAAACCTGCCGTTAGTTACCAAATAGTAATAATAATAATATTACATAAGACCATAATGGACAATTTTACCGCGAAAAAGACTCAAACAAAACAAAAACCGACCACGTTCCATTCGAAATTCAAAAAAAAAGAAGAAAAAGAAAAAACACAATTATACTTTCACCACTCAAAGTGCACAATCTCCCGAGACACTCGAAACAGTTTCCCAGTTGATTGATAACATCAATTTGTGCGCGATTGTACATTACTCCATCACGATCGATCCTCCGCCCGTATTTGCAAATGAAAGCTTGTACAGTCGTCGACAAAGGGCGGACTCGTATGTGTGTCATGTATTTCTGGCCCCAGAGACAGGTAGCGGTGAACCTATTTGATTATATTGAACGGGTATCGGTATTAATTTCGACTATGTTCTGGGAATAAGTAATACTATTCTGAGTATTACACACCGATTTATATACCTTTGACTGAGTTACTAAATGAAAAACTTTGGTTGGAATCCATGAGAATTTACAATGTAATGGGAACTGAAGTATATTTTCTTTGTTGTTTTATTGGTGATTGATACACTCGTGCATCGGAGAGCACGTTAATGTCGGCCCTATGTATTAAATCCTCGGTATTAAATTCTTTCAGACGTCATAATAAGGTTGGTTAACTAAAATTATTTTATTGAGATGTGGATACGCACACATTTCGCCACATCGTAGGTAACTTGACATTAGGTACAATCACTTACAAAAACTTGTGGAATCTGACGTTTACAAGTCATTGCCTCATAAGATGTCAATTAACAGATTCTTTATACTTAATTTATTTGAAAACTACCTCTTATACTTCATCTAACGTATATTATATTTTATACTAGCTTTAAGTAAAACAATTATTTTTCTATAGTCTAAAAACTAACTCATAAATCTACGAAACTCCAATGACAAAACATATAGATATCTTTCCATTCATATTAACACCATACCTTACAAAAATCAACTACACAATCATCAGCCTACAGAAACATTCAACTTCCGAAGTGGCTGTACATACTATAGTCACTTATACAAAAGGCTACGGCCGTCGTTCGCGGCGCGCCAGACTGTGTGGCGGCGATCACCAACTGTATACATACACTTGTATACAAACATGGCTGCCTTGCCTCGTGGTGAGGAAGTAAGTTGTGAGAGTAGAGAGGTGATATTGGGTAGTTTTTAGGTAGATGTTAGCTGATGATACCTGTTCAAAGGGTCAATTAATCATACTAATATTAAAATGTGATAGTTTTTGAGATTGTGTGTATGTATTTTTGTTAACTCTTTCACGTAAAAACTACTGGACCGATTTTGATAAAATTTGGCATTACTATAGCTTGTATGTCAGTACAACATATGGCTACTTTAAAGCCTAAGTAGTTCCCTCGCTAAGCTAGTATGCCATAATCAGAAAATGTGTAAAAAGGTAAATGCAATAAAAAGGGCCTGCATATTGCTATTTGCTTACGAATACCAAAACCAACTTTTAGCTGTTCTCCAACAGTAACGATGCTCTTACTAGAATTACTGACAATTCACTTAAGCATACACATTACTAACTTAGCAAAGCTTAGATAGCTTTAGCTCACAACCCCATTTTTTCCAAAACTTCTGCCGACCTCTTCCTTAAACTTCGTCATTAACGAGGCTAAGTTGCCAGACTTACTCAACACAATAAAGAAATGAAAAAAAAATCAAATTACTTATCTCAGATGAGCGGGCAGAAATAATTGAGTAGACGTGGGGGTGGGTTCACGCGTGACTGACCCCAGCCAAGATCTCCGTATCGGATACTTTGAGGCTAAAAATATTACCAATACACAATATTAAAATATAAGTGTGAAGGTTAACTTGTAAAACGATTATGTTAAGTTTTGCAAACGTTGCGCAAAATTTTGCTGATTTTACGGTATTTTTTTTACTGCTTAAATTCTCGGGTTATGACTGTTTAAAAAGGAATAGTGTCTATCGTAACATTGAAATGTGGTAGATCTCCCATGCGATGGACCGACCAAATAAAAGCAGCTGTGGGTGGCCAACTACATGAGTGCACCAAAATGACGGCCAACAGAACGACATGGCGGGAGATAGTGCACAAAATAACAAAGACTAAGAACGTGACAACAAGATGGCCACGACCGCTCTGTCAAGAGCGTAACGAGAGAGAAGAAGAACATTGAAATATATTTTTAGAGAATAGCGCGTTCAAGCAATACACCACTCTTTAGCTTTATAACATTAGTACAGAACTACAGATTATGATACAGACAAGTTTTCCATTAAACACTACAGCTTACAAACTCGACCATCAAAGTACTTCAACTGCTCTGTATGGCGAATTACAGTAGCAGCAACAAAACGTACCACTCCGGACGAGTTACTAAGTACTCGTATGCACAACACTGGTACGCAGTTGAAAATTTCATGAATGTTTGCTCTTTTGCTGTAAACTGTAAGTGCGGCTTTCAGTTTGAACAGCTATGCTGATATTTGTGTAGATAAAGGGTAGTTTGGAGTCATCGCAACTAAATTCAACGTCATTTTTTCTCTTTATATGGCAAAAGTTGCTGTAATACCGACCGTTTATAAAGACACAATAGATAGGTGTATATTTTTTAAGGCTACTTAACAAGTGCTAGAAAAAAAACCGTATATATAGCTATTTAGAATTTTATCTGTAGCTATTTAGAACTTTGTTAGATGTGGTTACAAAATATGAAGGAAAATGACCACAACAAAATATTTGAAGTCTTTTAAACAGTATCAAAAGTGTCCAGTACAGGGACCCAGTACTTCAAAAATCTCGCAAAATAAAATATACGCATTAAATAAAAAACTCATTAATCCATAACACAATAACAAAACGGAATTAAAAACGTCCCGCAGCGAAATCGCTTAGAACAATAACGTTACACAAATCCCCCAAGCTCTCAACAAAAACAGGGGACTTCAAATCAAAAGGACAAAAGGGGGACACGGGATTCCTCAAGTCCATTAATTATGTTACAACTTCGTCCCAATCGTATTAAAATTTTGACCATTAATCCATAACACTGGTTGATAACGATATTAGTTGAAGTTAACTTGGCTAATTACCTTCGCAAAGTCGTTTACAAAACTTTTTTGGAAGGCCGTATTAATGATAATTATGTTTTAATTGTCTGCGACGGTTCCTAATTTGTGTGTGAGACAGACATTTTGATGGACAATGCGTTGAGAGATAATTGCTACTGGCATAACCTCCAGATAATTCAACTATGATAAAACATTTAGAATCTAGCAAAATTGAGAGTCTGTAGATATTGTAGGATCATGCTGTATTTTTCCTGGCCCGATGGCCATGACTTCAGTCTAATTAAATCTGATGAATAATTAGTACAAGGAACATAGTAGATTGTAGACGTTGCAGTACTTTATACAGCAGTCTTAACCGTTCTAAAGTTACAGACGAATATTTATACCGTAGACGTTTTTGATTAGCTCACTGCAGATAGAGCAACCGAGAACTTTGTTTTATAATATGTAGCAGCACTACTTCACCGCTTAAAACTTTCTACAGCAATGATACAGAGTTTAAATGTTCCATCTCAACTTGTAACAACTCACACCGCAGAAAATTAACACGATTCCATTTTACGAATTTTAACGCATGCATTCTCTTTACAATTTACGACCAACCAAAGAGTTTCCACACTACTTCTCCATCGCGATTAAAAAAACGAGCCAGTAACACAATTTTCGAATTCCGAACACAATTTGCTTCTAAAAAAATAGTATTCGCGAGTTTCGCGGCTATCGAAGCGGAGTGCATAGACAATAAATCGAGTTGATTGTTGAGTGCAGTATTTGCGTCAGAACGCTCATGCAAGGAGGTCGTCAATCACGTTGGTGCTCTTTAACTGTGCAAAATCAATAACAGGAGTGTGGCGTGTTATTGAGTAGCGTGTAGGGGATGACGTATTGCTGTTGTCATTATTGGGACTTTCAAGTTTTTGTTGCTTTCAAATAATTGGATTTTTGAGCTTTGTTTTTTGTTAGTCATGAAAAAGTTACATAATGACTCAACGGACCATTACATGCAACAACTTCCAGAAAAGTTACCTACCATTTTTTTGAGTAACCTACCAGCCCAAAACCTACTTTAAAAAAAAAAACAAATTCAATAGTAATAGTATTATCGTAAAGCGTGAATCACCGAATGAGACTGCACTTAACACGGCAGTCACAGGTCAGTGGTATTGTAAGCAATAATCGGAAGTTAATTAATGCTAATTGCGATACCAGCGGTACACAACTCAGGCATGCATATTGCATATTCATGGTTTTTATTTTAATTTTATGTCGCATGTTATTGTTATGACATTTGGCAGTTCAGTTCACTACTGACCATAGGCTTCCCCATTGGTAAGGGTCTTGTCTTGATTACTTTCTGAACCTTCAGTGGCTTTTGGTCTAATAGCCATAAACCTTCTTCTAAATTGCCATGCAGTCCGTTGATCACTTCTTAGAGTTTCCTTAGTCTGTATTGCTTCACAGGTATTATTCGCCTTTTTCATACTTCAGAGATCCTAATTCTTATCATCCTTCTGCCCTTGTCTTAATTTTCTTTACTAGAGGTATATGCCTTGCGTGTTATTTTCTTCCATAGGTACTCTTTTATCTGCCACAATCTCACGAGTAACATTCTTTCTATTTATGAATTCTACTCTTTATATTTAATTTATTTTTTTTCGCTATCACAGAAACTCAAGCAAAATTTTTTATTTTCAAAATTCAAAACTACCACCAAATACAAGGCAACGAAATCAAAATGATTTCACCACTGAGTAGCCACAACAAACGGCTTCATTACACAAAATGATTTGCATTTCCTCATTTGAGAACGGCATTGTTATACGTCCGCGAGTCGAAAGCGCAATGAATAGTTTGCTATGCACTCTATTCGACTCGCGGCCATATTGTTAAGGAGTTGGTGTACAAATTATTGAATGCTGGTATTTGAGCAAATAATTATGGGTTTTATGTACCTAAGTTGTTGATTTTTATTTTTGAGTTATTTTGAGATTGAGCTTAAGTATATTTATTTCAGGACTGCAGGTTTTCACAGATTTCACAGTTTCCAAATTAAGTTCTAGATAACTATCTGAGGGATTCTGCCATACTTAGATTTTTTTCAATTTTGAATAAGTACTTTTTTATGGCAATGTCTGTCAGATAGCTATGTAGGACTTTATCTGGAACCTGTGAAACTGGCCATTAATTTATGCCTGCAACTCTCTCCAGAATAATCTCAAAAGTGCTGTTGATATCTCAAGAAAATTGTATTTTCACGTTTCATTAACCCTAATCCCTTTCCTTTTTATTCGGCTATAAAAGTCGGCAGTTGCAGTCAGTAGTCAGTTCGTCGCTTCCAAAGTGTACGTTAAGTGAGTCATTATAACAAACGCCATCAACCATCTAATTACTATTTGACTAGCCGTTACATACACATAACTAAAGTCAAACAATAGCTCTATTATAGAAAGGTAACTAACCGCATAACTATACATACATACATACCTAGTTAGTAATTAGTATCTTGCTATCTCCAAACGCGATAGATAATTATAATTGAAAACAATAGAACATGAAGTCTAATTAAGGGGTGGAGTGCCTATTTGTGTAGTTCTACAATTACTGACTTGAATTGTTTGCTCTTAGAATAATCGTAAAGCCAAATAGTGTTAATTCTCTGACATCTGTTATGGAAATAGGGAATAGTGTTAGAAAATTAATACTAATTACATAAAAATGCTTTACTTATATTGTATATGCGGAAGTTACTCCGTCTGTCTGTCACACTTTCCCACCAAAAAAAGACTTTTTATCCGGATGCGGGAAGTAGTTTCCTTGGAACACAGGTAGAACCGCGAGAAACAACTAGTAACTTAGATGAACTTATTTTTAGTTTTTTTCTTTGTTTTACATTCGGCATTATGTGATAACTTTTACACGGACTCTTTCCAAAATATAAATGCTATCTGCATACTAAGTTCTTCTATTACAACGATATCTATAACAAATCACATATACACATTTATCATCATCTGCCTAGCCTTTTCCCACATAATATCAACTAGCCCCACTAAAAACAGAACTACCAACACCGTATTACTAAACATAAATACCCGAGCAATTTCTCCGTCATCCATCGTTCTAAAGTCCTTCCAGACTGTTATTAAACGTCGTTATAATAACCAAGTCCGCTGTAATCGCTGCAACATATTCTTAAACAGCCACTTAAGCGCTGAATTGTGTTAGTATAACCTTCATATCGTTCTTAGTTCCTTGAAAGCTCTTGTAGTCGTTACTTTGAATCATGGGACTATTTATAAAGGACTTGTATTAAATGTTTAGCTGTTTTTACTCGACTGCTGAGAAGAGTAATCTTTTTTGTTAATTTAGTCGACTCTTGAAGAAACTACACAGATTTTTAACGCAAATTATTGAGTACATTTTTTTAATGATTTTATCTGATCTTAAATATATGCCACAACCGAATTAAGAACTTCCTTTTTTTCAAAGTTGGTTCAAAATTCAGGCAGACAATAACCTGACAGACTGGCTGATTTGTCAAAAGAGAATTTACCAATTCATTTGGTAAGACTTACCGGAAAAAATTAACATGCTTAAATTTATACTAATAATAATTTGTTTAATTGCTAATCTCAGGAACTACTGATCCGATTTGAAAAATTCTTTCAGTGTTAGATAGCCCATTTACCGAGGAACGTTATAATAGCTACTTTTTATCCGGATGCAAGGACTAGTTACCAACAGTCGCGAGTGAAACCGCTGGCGGAAGCTAGTATGAAATACAAGCTTAAAGTAACAACCTATAATACCGAACCACCCTAAAAACCCTACAATAAATAAACGTTACTTAAAAAATTAACTTATTAATATTTATTAACTTATTAAGACTGTTATTATTTTATTCGGCAGTAAATTAATTGTGGGAGAAGAGAAACGGCCAATTGGGGCTCGGGAATTAACCATTATATTAGCGAGATTAGAAATATTGTCTAAATATTCGGTGGAACATTCCAAATTGTGCATCATATTTCCTTTTTAAGGTACCTTATATAATTAGTGTTATTAAGTACTTAATAAGGAATATTTCAGATAGAAAAAACTTTCTATATCTAATTATAATTACATAAGAATTGTTATTGTGATTTTGTGATCAATATAGGACATTTATATGCATTGAGGTAGTCTTATAAATGAATTCTAGAATATTCCCTGGAGATTATACGGCAGTGAAAGCTAAAACTTTTTAGCAATAAAAGCTGTATTTTGCTGAGTGTACAGACCAGTTATTTACAAACTTAACTTGGTAATCATATAAAAGTATAGTTAGTTGGTACAGTTCATTCAAACCAAAAAAAAAACTGGCACTGATTTCGCATTGCGCTTAGTTACCACAAAAAACTATATGTACCAGGAGATTACCACATCCAAAACTACAGCAACTCGCTTCTTACACCATTCGAAGTGTATTCCTTATTCAAACAAATCGTAGTGTTGTATCAGGTATCCGGAACCGATTGGAACTCCATCGACGGTGTAATATCGGTAGCTTTGTACTCGCATTTATTATACTGCGCCTCACTATAAGCGTTATTGTGAGTATCGGTACTAAATGCTAGGGTTGTCTCAACTGGACTAGATAATTGAGATTGATTTTTGGGAAATTTGTTTTAGGTTTAACTTCTTGTTTACAATATGGAAGGCACTAGAAATCAAATTGGGTTTCGTGTATATCTATGTATCTAATCTAAGCTAATATTATACCGAGGTTTTCTGTTGTTTTTTCGAAACGACAGAACCGATTTAAAATACATATATCCGACTGTTGGAAACCTACACTTTCCCCGGATGACATAGGTTATGTTTTATTCGGGTAATGAAAGAAACTGGGAGACACAGCTAGTATCTGACAAAATAACGATACGACAAGTACGCACATTTCTAGAAACCTGCTCATTCTCTAACTATCAAAATTTTTTCCTATCCAATTTTGCTTACATCAACCAACTTTTGTATCAAGCCAACCGTACAAAGAACTTGCATCTTTAGACAACCCTGCCAATAATATGATTTATTATTTTTCTATAGCCACCTGACTATTGTTGGTCGCAAACAATATTAATGATGGTTACTTCCCGTTTCTGTAAATGTATTCGATACTACACTGCAGTGCAATTTATTGAATACTATTGCATACTACGCTTTAGTTCGAATGCTAATGTCCCAAGTTCCAATGCGATTTTGAATAAAATTATGCTATGTTTCATCGTGTTATGATTCTGTGTTGGTTTGTTTATTTGTTTGTTTGTGTAGGAGAGAAATCTATTTATGATTTTGAGAACAAGAAATCTTGATAATGCCGTTCGTTGTTGATCACTGTTTTCTTTGGAAATATACATTTTGTGATGAAAATGAGCTACGAACACATCACTTTATCCATCAAGCAATTTTTCATTTTCAACAACGTTAAAATACAAAAAAAAAACACTCATGATTCTTCAATAAACTAAATTAAAAAGATATAAAATCCGAGACTTTAAAAAACTTTTCACATCATAAAACAGCTTTTCAAATACAAAAACTTTAACACACTCCAATTTTAACTTATTTCATAAAGACATAAAAACTGACACAATAACTTCTAATATTTGTTGCTAACCCAATTTCATTGCCCCCGAGTGTATTAAGCAATGACATCACTATTATAAAAGTGAAGCTGAAATAAGGTTCTAGTCTATACGCGT
Organism: Heliothis virescens; assembly: GCA_002382865.2. NCBI lineage: Eukaryota > Metazoa > Arthropoda > Insecta > Lepidoptera > Noctuidae > Heliothis > Heliothis virescens. The sequence goes on along the minus strand of NWSH02000437.1, from coordinate 13,469,149 downwards.
CTAGACTAGGTCGTAAACATTTCTGCCTAGCCCCTAAGGTCACGGAGCCTGATGGGCTGAGGCTAGCAACACTATTTCAAGGTGTTAGCATTTTTATTGACTACCTACATAACCTGAAAGTGTAGGTTTGCAAACGTTGAAAGTTTGGAAGATAAGCTTAAATAGTAGATTTAGATTTATGGTTAAAGACGGCGCAAAACAGTTTATTATTTAGAAAAATAAAACATGAAAAATGGCGCTAGTTTTGTTCTAAGTTTACTTAACCAAATTATGAATAACTGTTATTAATTTTAACACTACTAAACATAACCCGAGAGTTTATTTTTTATTCTCTATTTCAAAAAGCTTGACAAACAAATATTTCACATCACCATAACTCACGGCGCGTTCTAAACTAATTCTCACATTTCAGAATAAAAAACCCATATTTAACGCGACCCCATTCAATCTGCCCTTTGGACCAAAACAGGTACGGCCTGGACAAAAAAAAACAATATTTGCGTCACTCTATCAACGCCACAGCCAAAAAAATATGGTGTCCAAAACAAAAGTGCTTTAATTTATAGATCATGATACTGGACCCCTACTTGATGGCGTGACCGGACCCCGTGTGACCCCTAAAACACGTTTTAAATATGTTGCATTCATTATCAAACATCTGTAGACGAACGACGTCCATAGCGCTTTGGATCTATTAAAATTGTAATCAGCCAGTTATATCTATGGGAAAAGTAATAAAACCGTATGGTAATGGGTGCATTACCGTTTTTAGACGGTTAAATAGGTGATAGTGGTTATTAGTTAAACAGAAAATAATTAACTTTTGTTTTTTTTTATTAGCTTGTATAAAGAGGTCACACCTGTTGTTCTGGTTAAGTAGAGCCGTATTTTTTATTTTGTGTGTTGTACAATATGTTCTGTTTATTGTATGTTTGCACTTATATACAATTACAGAGGGCAAATAACCCACAAATCATTTAAAGTTGATTGCGATGTATTTATCAGGCTAAAAAAAAACTTTTCATGGTAAGCCCTCTGACGCCAATGGCTCCACGGCGCCAATCCTGCTGTAAGCCTACTAGAATATTCGTTACACCATTACGAACGTAATTAACACTGACCGTATGCATTCTATGGAACAACGCAACAATTATTTATTAAAATATCACATTACAAATGCACATGAAACTCTATTTTTATCGCGTATTTTATCTGCGCTTTATCACATGTAACTACGACCCACAGTGCAGTTTCATATTTAATTACATTTTTACATCAAAAGCCCGTTTTACTGAAGTGCTGTGTTACAATGCGATAAAAACTGCACAGTGGTCTATTTTGGGGGTTAGCACTGTGGAGATTTTGCATCATCCATCGTTCATAAATCTGATGTTTCTACGATGCAACGAGCAAACAATCTTTGAGATGTATGGTACTTAAGATAAGTACAGCATCCTGCAAGTTTAAACATAACATGCATCATTATGACTGATCTCATAGTTGAGCCAACATACGCCATTGTTACTATGTGTGAGCAATGTAAGGCGTTGTGCTAATTGCTTGAGAGATCGATGCGATTTTCTTGCACGACACAAGAGCTATGATTAAACGGTCCTTTAACCTCGTACTTTTAGCGACACGACAAGTTTTTCTACTGAAGTATCTAACCTTATACAATTTTGAGATTAACACTTAATTTAACTCTCTTAGTTAAAAAAACTCTTAATTTAATCTCGCTTGTCAATGCACAGAAGTCAACTTACTCGAATCTATTAAATGTTACCAATCGAACATTAGTCTTCCACTATTGTGATAAGATTGAGTCTGTACAGTCATGTGCAATAATATTTAACTCATACAGTTCAAAACGTATATGTGCATCTTTTTAAATACAACAAACAAATTATTGTTCTGCATATTTCTAAAACAAGCACAAAATAATATTCATAGAACAACAAAATCTTATTACAAGTATTACAACAGTCACCTGATTCAAACGACCCCTGACGCAGGTACAATAACGTTACTACAACAAATACAAGTGAAACTCTCCATTGCTTACATAGAATAATATAGGAAAGTCAAAACAAATTCCTGTTACGAATTTCTAGGTATTTTCAAAACACAAAGGCAGCTAGAATAGAAACTATAAACATGAATACGTGACCATTATCTGGTGCATTCAATGTAATAGGAATAGGGAATTTACAAAATATCTTACCTATATGTAATGTATGTAATAGTAATAGGTTCCTGTACTTTTAGGACTAAGGGTTGACCCTTATAAGGAAGGCATTACGTTTATACTAGAGACAGACTCTGACAAATATTACCAATCGAACATTAACCTTCCACTATTGTGATAAGATTGAAAATGTATTGAAGAAATTCGTCAGATTGTGGTAGGTTGATGATTATGCTGGTCTGACCTAAGTCGAAGCCAACGGGACATGGAGAGGGCTGACTTCAACTCCCAACTAGTTGGTACATGGGTTTCCTGCAGAATCTAATGATGTATGGTAAAATCACGTAAGTGATCTTTATTTATTTTTTGTTTAATGTAGCTAGCCTATATGACACTGCACACTCGATATATTAATTAAAATAAATTGTTATAGACAGCTGTTAGTTGCTGGGAAGTTTGTCCATCACCGCTCCTTCTTTCCAGCCATAACACTAGGAAGCGGTGAAAGGGGGACGCTTTTGGGAGTGTTGTTCTTTGTAAATGACGTAATAAGTGCTAATCTAATTAGTCAAACATACATTTTTAATACAAATAAAATATACAATTTTCAATTTGTTAAGTACCTAAAATTCTCATTGACGTTGTTCAAATTGTATCAAACCCAATATTCTTAAATGTCTTGACGTTTCGTACTAGCCAGCAATTCCGCCAAAGTATTTGATACATCGCCAATTTCGTTACTGACGGCCATACCTGGACAGCTAGATATATTTCAATCAAAAATTATATAACGTTTCACGTATATAGGTACCTACTTATATGTAGTATCATAGTATAGAATTGTGACGTCACACCGACCTACCTCAATGTGTAACGTGATATCAGGTCTTGAAGGTAGGTTCGCAAATGTTTTAGGGAAAAGAGTTATTATAATTTCTTTGGCAAAGACCTGCAGAATGTTCCATAGTATTTGGCTTGAATCACAGTGCTGTCGATATCGATATTTTTGGTACTGATACAAATATTGTATCAGATACGACTGTTGATTCAGTTGAATTCTGAAAAACGGTGATGCTTCGCGATAAATTATTATTTTACGAAAAATCCAAACCAGAACAAGGAAATTTTATTCTGATTCAGTTTTTCTACGAGGAAATGTAAGTCAAAGCCGAAATTTTCGAAACAGGTAACAGTTGCTATGAAAATATGGCACTGTGGGTAGACTATTCATTTGATTTATATTGAGTAAATATATGTTACTAATATTATAAAGCTGAAGACATTATTTGCTTTTTTAAACAAGCAAATCCTAAGCTAATGAACCGATTTGAAAAAACATCTTTCTGTATCACATAACCCATTTCGCGATAAAGGCTTATAGGCTACTTTTTATCAGGCGTGTAGTTCCCACTTAAACAAGGATAAACCTGTGGAACCTGGTCACAAACCCGTGGTAGCTGCATATGCCTACATCCTCATTGTCTCGTACTCCAACAAATCCAATAGAATCCTCGTACTAAGCAATAAGGTATTCACTCATCCGTGAGCACCTCACTGTTCAGAACTCGTGTGGCGGTTCAAGGTCAAATGATGGTCAACTCTGGCCTTGCTCGAGAACAATATAAGGCGTGGCTTATTGGATACATAGTAACATAGATTAAGTGGATAGATTATTTGCTAATGTGTTTGTTAGTCAATAGGTAGGCATATTTTATGGCTTGGGTTAGAAGCATACCCCAAAAATGTTGGAAGGAAACATGACATTGTTTGATGGAAGTCTTGTGAAGCCTAGAGATGTGCCGTTGCCGGCAATATTGCTACCAATATTCCCACTTTGGGCAATATTGCCGGCAACGGCACATGTCTAGTGAAGCCTATCCTTATAAATATTAAAACTATCTATCTATCTATCTATCTATCTATCTATCTATCTATCTATCTATCTATCTATCTATCTATCTATCTATCTATCTATCTATCTATCTATCTATCTATCTATCTATCTATCTATCTATCTATCTATCTATCTATCTATCTATCTATCTATCTATCTATCTATCTATCTATCTATCTATCTATCTATCTATCTATCTATCTATCTATCTATCTATCTATCTATCTATCTATCTATCTATCTATCTATCTATCTATCTATCTATCTATCTATCTATCTATCTATCTATCTATCTATCTATCTATCTATCTATCTATCTATCTATCTATCTATCTATCTATCTATCTATCTATCTATCTATCTATCTATCTATCTATCTATCTATCTATCTATCTATCTATCTATCTATCTATCTATCTATCTATCTATCTATCTATCTATCTATCTATCTATCTATCTATCTATCTATCTATCTATCTATCTATCTATCTATCTATCTATCTATCTATCTATCTATCTATCTATCTATCTATCTATCTATCTATCTATCTATCTATCTATCTATCTATCTATCTATCTATCTATCTATCTATCTATCTATCTATCTATCTATCTATCTATCTATCTATCTATCTATCTATCTATCTATCTATCTATCTATCTATCTATCTATCTATCTATCTATCTATCTATCTATCTATCTATCTATCTATCTATCTATCTATCTATCTATCTATCTATCTATCTATCTATCTATCTATCTATCTATCTATCTATCTATCTATCTATCTATCTATCTATCTATCTATCTATCTATCTATCTATCTATCTATCTATCTATCTATCTATCTATCTATCTATCTATCTATCTATCTATCTATCTATCTATCTATCTATCTATCTATCTATCTATCTATCTATCTATCTATCTATCTATCTATCTATCTATCTATCTATCTATCTATCTATCTATCTATCTATCTATCTATCTATCTATCTATCTATCTATCTATCTATCTATCTATCTATCTATCTATCTATCTATCTATCTATCTATCTATCTATCTATCTATCTATCTATCTATCTATCTATCTATCTATCTATCTATCTATCTATCTATCTATCTATCTATCTATCTATCTATCTATCTATCTATCTATCTATCTATCTATCTATCTATCTATCTATCTATCTATCTATCTATCTATCTATCTATCTATCTATCTATCTATCTATCTATCTATCTATCTATCTATCTATCTATCTATCTATCTATCTATCTATCTATCTATCTATCTATCTATCTATCTATCTATCTATCTATCTATCTATCTATCTATCTATCTATCTATCTATCTATCTATCTATCTATCTATCTATCTATCTATCTATCTATCTATCTATCTATCTATCTATCTATCTATCTATCTATCTATCTATCTATCTATCTATCTATCTATCTATCTATCTATCTATCTATCTATCTATCTATCTATCTATCTATCTATCTATCTATCTATCTATCTATCTATCTATCTATCTATCTATCTATCTATCTATCTATCTATCTATCTATCTATCTATCTATCTATCTATCTATCTATCTATCTATCTATCTATCTATCTATCTATCTATCTATCTATCTATCTATCTATCTATCTATCTATCTATCTATCTATCTATCTATCTATCTATCTATCTATCTATCTATCTATCTATCTATCTATCTATCTATCTATCTATCTATCTATCTATCTATCTATCTATCTATCTATCTATCTATCTATCTATCTATCTATCTATCTATCTATCTATCTATCTATCTATCTATCTATCTATCTATCTATCTATCTATCTATCTATCTATCTATCTATCTATCTATCTATCTATCTATCTATCTATCTATCTATCTATCTATCTATCTATCTATCTATCTATCTATCTATCTATCTATCTATCTATCTATCTATCTATCTATCTATCTATCTATCTATCTAATATTACCTTAAAGGTTTTCAATCCCATCCACGCACCCTGGAAACCTTCAGTCATAGTTATCGGATTATCCGAAGAAATGTCACCAATAAATGGATCCTATTGACTTGTGTTCCACATGTCGCTTGGGTTTCCAAGTAAAACCAATTCGTGTATTAAACTAAGAGGAATATAGGATTGAAGCCTTTCGGTTCTTGGTATGTAGAGGCACGTGGAAGCACGGCCACGTAGTTTTCTGATATATGTGGTTGTTGGGCAGGTTTTTTTTATTGTAAAACGGTATGCTGATCAAATGACTCATTTAGTAAATCCTAACCTAATGCAATTAGTTTCGTTAACGCAAGCTCTTTATAAACGCTCAATGCTTCTCTGTCTGAGAGGAGGCCTGTGCCCAGCAGTGGGATGATAAAAAGGCTGATGACGATGATGATGAACGCAAGCTCAGGCACAGATATTATCATGGCAGTATTCAGATTCTTTAGGACAAACACAAGAAAAAGAGCTCCCACTTATTCTATCGAAAATTGCTATACATAAGCACTGTGTAAATAAATGTGTCTTATTTTTCCTAGACTTCTGAGAACTGACCCATCTGCCACGTAATCTATGCCCGGGGGCGGGGTGTGCCGGTGCGCGGGAGTGCGCGCGGCGAAGCGTGACGCGGCCGCGTGCGCACCCAATGTCAAGGTCACGCCGTGTTTACACAAATAGCGCACCCACACATGCATAGTCCACGGGAACGGCTAAACTTGCGCGTTCCACATATCTAGCTTTCTTTTCAGGAATATTGGCTAGTTATTTTGTAGTGTTATTAGACTGCGGGAATAAATTTTACATGAAAATATATTTTTTTGTTTTGCGAATAATGTACCTATCGTTGATCACTACAGTTTTATGCGACAAACTCGAAAGATACTACGCAGTTTTTCATGGGGTTTTTACCACGAGTCTTTGGTTAGTCTAAAACGCTTGGCAAATTATTTAGGAGGAAGGTTTAGTGATAATTGTATTATACTCGAGCAAAGCTGGAAAAAGGTGGCTAGTTCATCAATAATCATTCATAGCTTTTTAATTTTCTACCACACCTTTGCAAAACTTTTATCGTAACACTAATAATAAATTCTACATAGAACATTTCAAATAAGCGCCATCACTACAAATTAGTCATAGAACACATCCCACTATTTCGGTACCATGTTTACTTACGTAACTGTCACTCAAGAGCACCACAAACATATTTATAGCTGACATCAATTCAAAAGAAAACATCTCAACAACACAAAAAAAGCATATTTCACAATTCTTAATTCGTTTAAGAACGATTAATGATCAAATCTTATTATTCACGATATAAGTTTTTAGGGTTCCGTACCCAAAGGTTAAAAAGGAACCCTATTACTAAGACTTCGTTGTCTGTCTGTCTGTCCGTCTGTCTGTCTGTCTCCACGTTGTATCTCATTAACCGTGATAGCTAGAAAGCTGAAAATTTCACAAATGATGTATTTCCATTGCCGCTATAACAACAAATACTAAAAATTAAAAAAAATATAATCAATCATACAGTAAACGTACGGAACCCTTCATGCGCGAGTCCAACTCGCACTTGGCCGGTTTTTAAGAAAAATATGAGCGTCGTGGTGGTCGTGACGATAATATTTTTTTCTCATACATTGGTGCACTTGAAAATGCGTCATTGGTTGCGTAAAATCCACAATAATTCACATTTAACGAGATGTTTGCTCGTTACTTACGTCTCTAAAGAAATTTTTCGTTTCGACGCGACTGCTGATAATTACTTGTTTTGTTTTGATGATAATGCTGCAAGCATTTTAGGCCCATTTGATAAGATAAACGTCCGTTCATATTCCTTTATTGATTAGTACACATAGTATAAAATCAAACACATAAGCTGAAATTATAATTCAAATGTTGACTAAAAATTTCAACTTCCACGCCCTTAGAAATTGCCAGTACCCTATTTTTGTTTTTTCCTTTCTCATATTTTCAGAATTCACATTCATAGCCATATTATTATTCGATCTACTTTTTATTAAAAGCTTTTTCCTCCTAAATGTGATACTTGAAACTAAATTGGTTTCTTTAATAGATTGTTTGTCGTAATATTAAATATCACATTGAAATCAGATAGAACGCCCTTGGTTGTCAAAATAATACAACCTAGTGTCATTTTTATGATTACGACTTACGGCCGTTCCCATTAACCTATCTATCTCTGGATTTGCTTACTAGAGATAGAATTTTGACATTAGCCCCATAGAAGTAATGTCAAATTCCTATCTCTAGTAAGCAAATCCAGAGATAGATAGGTTATTGAGAACGGCCGTTAGTAATTCGCTTTGTAACCTTGAAAGTCGATATAGGTAATATTAATGTTGCGTGGCCCATAATTGAGGTAAAGTTATAAAGACCAATTTGTAAACTTACTAAAGAGAATAATAAAACAATGAAAACAGCAATTTTCTGCATTGAACACGAGCGACGTTTCGAGGAAATGAAAATCATTATGAGTTCTTGATAAAAATAATGCATCCGCTTTACAGTTGCTATGCAAATTACTCGTAGTGATACTGGATACTATAAGAATTACCATTTTATAGACAATACTTTTTGATACACATTTTAGTGATAATGATGAACCATAAGCACTTTTTATAAAACCTCTAAATTGCACTAGTGCCATAAATTAGAATAATTTACTCCATCATGCACTGTCATAAACCGTCGTTTCAAGAAGAGACAGGCAATGTCAAACTATACTTCAATTTGTAGAACATAAAACACTTTCAAAAGAATTCCCAGCTGCTGCATTTGCGCTGCAGATAAACAAATTTGCAATTTGCAACATAACGCTTGTCATAATGTATGTTTGTCAAAACGCTGCAGCGCTATTTTGTACAAATTAATTTACATTCGACCTTCATAGTTTGAGTGGTTTGCAGAAAAGCGGCTTTATTTTGAATTTGTTCAGCGGTGGAGCAATTTGTGCTGAGTGAGTGTATTATGTAACTGTTTTAGTAAAATGTTTTGTAAGAGAAGAATAGTTATATGTACCGTGTGAATTTGTTAACGTCTAGCGCTGGGAAATGTAGAATTTTGTATATTTTAATATAGGACTTAGCATAAATAATGTTTAAGGTAACACACGTACAACTAAATTGAAATTTTCTGACAGAGGACCGACCAAAGCTAACAAAAGTACACTAGGCACTCGTGTGTATATCAAAACGAAGGTCACCAGTCACGTACCCTTAGTCCCTAATATCATTCCTAATACGTGACACTGTTTACATATTAATCATCACTAAAGTACTGACGTCCACGATAATAGATTCGAGTACAAAGAAGCTTTTATCATTACAATCATGAAACACAATGTATTGTATGAATATTTATGATGTATAGTACTAATGATACTTGGAATAAGTCTCGGTTAGATGGCTGAGCCAGATAAATCACACGTGTAGTTACAGAATTGGGATAAACTGTTTTTGTTAAGCACATTCATAGTTCTTACAATGTAGAATTTCTTAAGAGCCATCTTAACAATAACAAAATAATTTATAACGATACTAACAATGCTGCGCAATGTGGGAACGAAGGTATTAATACTAAGAAATTGTTTGTTGTAATAAATGAAATAAATATTGGTAGAGTACAAGTGATTGACAAATGCAAGTACATAGATGGTGGAAATTAAAAACAGCAAGCCTTAAAAGCAACAGAGAAGTCATCCAACTTAGCAGTTTCTTGATTAAACTGTTGCTAGAAAGAAGTCTTGTGTAATTTCTCCAAAAGCTCAATATTTTTAAGCCTAATATCTGATGCGTTGGAGTTCAGAGAGAGACTGTCATTGCAAAGTCTGTCTCTTGATAAATTCTATTCCCTAAAAATTCTGTACCTAACTCATAATAATAGATGCTAGATAATAAAACCCCAGACTAACACTAAACATGTCTTGCCGTAGAATATAGTGTAGCAACTTGTCGATACTTGTCTGGACTCATAATGTCTAAAGGTTATTACTACGCGTGACTCTAAGGCTGACACGCCTATAAGTGACATTATGGATGTTTATCATTTTAACCCGCGAGCACTCGCGCTATGAGCATTTTGCTCACAGTAAATTTAAAACTCGCGCT
>NWSH02000437.1:13447828-13458812 GCA_002382865.2 Heliothis virescens | reverse complement strand
CAAAATGCTATACACGCGAGTGACCGTGTGATTTCTAAAGGCGCGAGTGCTGGCGGGTTAATATTAATAGAACCTAGTCAATATCGTTAGTGAAATAAGCGACTGCGATAATGGATTGTCTGATAACTTTGAAAAGAGTTAGGATACTACTGTTGATATTGTAGCTGGATGAAGTCCAGATTTCAGAAAGATGATTGGGACTATGATAGAAAGACGGACTGACGATAGCTGATCTAACCTATTGGAGGATTTGCTGTTGTCCAAGTTAATTGTGGAATCTTATGGGATGATATTACAAACATTAAACTGAAAACTCTGTTTAGACTACGTACGGGACACCCTAATCATGAATAAGGATGGAAGTCGTAAATTAAAGCCTAAATCATTGATAACCAAATAAAGCCACAATCAGCTACTGTTAACGAAAAAAATAACCATCAAATCACATGTTAACAAAACGATCGAACACGTGGTACCAAATCTCGGTTAACATGTGACCGAGAACAACCGAGATTTTTTGCTCCTCAATTAAAAATTCGCTCAAAAAACGCGAACAAAAAACTCAGCGAGTAGCAAGCGCCACAATAGTGTCATCTTATTCACACATTTGTGTTATGATTGAAGATTTATCTGTTGCTAGCCTAATAGATTTGGGTATTTGAGATTCTTAAATTATATCTTTAACTTTGTGATTTTATTTCTTGCATTTTCAGAAATATTTTTTATTGTGTCTTACTTCATCATTTCATTTGAGTTCAGCTTCTGTATGAGTAAGTTCGTCAAAGAATCTGTTATCACCATTGAGGCTTTAACCACCAGGTTTACATTTCAGATTTGTAATATTGTCAGATTTCTCATTACATAATCACTATGGATCATTTAGATACAGTGCCGAATCTTTTGTGCTGTTGACATCTGTCAGTTTTCAAGGGACGACTTATTTGTACTGACAGCAACTGTCAAGTGCACCAAAACACAGTCAAACCATACTATCAAGGATAAAATATGTAATCAAAACCCAGCTGTCAATGGTGACTTACTCGTGTCATGACGCTAATTATAATCTGTTTATATCAGACGCACATTAAATATAACGAATACCTTTCAATCTTATGAATAATAGATCACTTCCGTAACATAGTTGAATGACTGCCAAATTGCTAAGTTTCTTTCGGATTTAACTAGTCGTGTTCAGAATTGTGTTTCTTATATCAATATTACATTAACTTATAGTATACTAGCTTCTGCCAGCGGCTTCATCCGCTTCCCGATGGAACTATGTCCCGTACCCGGATAAAAAGTAGCCTATGTTGTTCCTCAGGGTCTATTCTATTTCTGTTCCAAATTTCATCAAAATCGGCCCACTGGTTTAGGTGTGAAAGCATAACAGACAGACAGAGTTACTTTCGCATTAATAATATTAGTAGGGAGTAGGGAAGTAGGGATTGACATAGCTAACTTTCGGGCAAATTATTTATTTAAATAAGTTTTATATTTGAATGGTTCTTCCAGCACAGTAAATGTACCCTCTAAAAGCATTCAAATCCGTCGTCAAACTACTAAGGACCTTTACTCTGTACACGGTTTAGACATTGTGAAACGCCTCTGACATCCAGTACCTCGACTAAACATATACTTGAACAAATTGGACGGACGCTACAAAGAGATCCGAAACGAACCTTCGTAAAATGCGAATTATATTTGCTAAGGTAGAACGGTTGATGACACACACACACACACACACAGACACACGTAATGTGTTAAAGTACCTGTAAAAGGGAGATACGATTACAGATACACATAACACACACTATTGAAATAAAAAGTAATGTCTAAGATATTTGCTCGAAAAAGTGTCGCGCGAAAAGGGGATTGAATGAATGTTCTAAATAATGTTAAGGGATGTAAAATATAAAATATGAAATATAAAAATATAAAAATAATAAAAAAATGAAATATAAAAAATATAAAATATAAAAGTATAAATAATGTTAAGGGCATTTTTCCTGTAGTTAGAAGATTATTTGTGTCCTTTTAACAGCTTTTACACACTAGCAGATTTTCCGTTCGGGTTCTCTCCTTTTTGGACCTTACGTCTGTTAGCAAACAATTGACAACTACCAGTTAAAACAATTGACAGCTAACCGCTCGACAGGTATATAAATACAGACGCTAGCACTCCAACCTTCCTCAGTCTGTCAAATTTATTCAAAAGATTTTCAACCTTATCACGATAGTTGAAAGTTAATGTTCGATTGGCAGATTGACAGATTCTGCTAGGTTGACCTGTTGCCGTAGTGCTTAATTTTGGATAGGTACGTATTAGACGCTAGTCTTAGTAAGAAGCACAATTGATTCACTTTAAACATAACAGCTAATAAATTAATCAATAATGATAGAACTACAACACCTATCTCTGATAACATGTGAGTATTTTTCGAAAACTACCAATGCAAACATCGTTGCGTACACTCTGTAACAAAAATCAAGGACAGATATCCGGGAAGTCCGTACATCATACACAGAGCGTGGCTACTGTACTAGGACAAACCATTCCTGTATTTTATTACCGAATTCGGTAACTATTTTATAGTCGGCCATAGATTTGAGCATATGGTTAAGTCTATTTATTAGGATAATGTATGAGATGACCGAATGGGATGTTCAGTTAAAACGTATGGGCGTAGGAGAGAATTATTGTCGAGTAAGATTGCAGTGAGATGATAAGAATTTTTTGTAATACTTACCTTCTGAGGTAAATGAGGTCCTCAAAATTTGTTCTTTCTCTGCTTGAGAGGAAGTCTTGATTTGCTAATTTGAGAAATAATATTTAATTAAGGACATATTGTATCTACCTTTAACCAAAATCGGTATCCTAACCTAAATATATTACGATTAAGTATGGATAAAGTGTCAAACCATTTCCATCTACACCAAGATTCAACTACCACCAAACCGGGCGTCGCTCGTAAACTGTCGGTTCAATTAAGTAGGAATGCCGTATCGATTGTTTAAACCGATCGTTAAATGTTAATTGTAGCTGTTTGGTCAGGTCATGGCTGTTCGTTTGTTTATTGTACTGATGATATAAATCTTGGTGGCTTGTGTTAAGTGTTTAATGTTCTTAAATCAGATGACTGTCTCGTTGGTAGCAGTGGTCGCAAGCAACTGCCATGCACGGTCCCGAGTTCGATTCCTGGGTTGGGTTTTAGAAACCAAGCACCATGAACAATGCAGCTTGGAGTTGGGAAGTTATCTGTGACACTGGACATCAAATTTCGTTCGATAAGAAAAAATGATACAGAGATTTTTCATGTGCTTTTCATTCCCATTTTCAAAAGTTTTTAATTTTCTACTATAATCAAGCAGTGTATAATTATATTTCTTGATTATACTCCTTCATGGCAAGAGGCACGTTTTTATCTAAGACTTAAATGTTAAAATTCAGATATGCTCTTCTCATTTCTTCAAGGAAAACTCACGTATCATTAAGTTAACACCTAAAACAAAGCAACTTCCAAGTTTTTGACACACCACACTCTTGCTAGACCTCGGGTAATCCACAAGATCTCCGCTCCAACGGCGTCATTAAAATAAACGAGGGAATTCGAGGCGAAACCGCGGGGCAAACATAGCAGTGTCTAATTTCTGTCGCGAATACAAGTTAAGAACATACGAACAGGAGTATAAATTGTACAATGTTAAATAAGAATGTGTGAAGGGTTGACGTCTACTGCTTAAACAAAAGTAGGAATTACGATACCTAATGGATTTTATTATTGACGTGATTTATAATGGGCAAGTAATGTTCTGCCCAATCAATACTGTTATTTTAATTAAACCTGAAGTTTTTGTCATGCGTCAACTTAATTATTTCCTCCAGTAAAATTGGTTCGCAAAAGTACACATATAAGTGGTAAAGCGCAAATTCCCCGATTAATTTTATTACACAATTGAAAAAAATTTAAAACTAATGATGCAGCACACATCAGTACCCCAAACCTAATTATTGCATCAAACCTGTAAGATTTTTAAACCGCGATTTCTGCTTCCCAAGTGGGTCCTTCAGTACCAAGGGCTCTACCTTATTAATACTGCATCGTCTAATTTGAGTCGCGAACGAGCTAAGTCTAAGAACTCATAGCAAAGCCGTAGTAATTACTGTTACAAAGGAGCGTACACACGCGACTCGACTCTTGGATAATCCACGGGACTGGTGTTATCCTTCACTAATCCTGCCAACTAACTCTTTAAAGCATGAGCGGTAGCGGGTTACCGAACAGGTAGAAGAAACGATTAATTTATGTAGCTGATTGATGAAACGTAAGCTCGTTTAGATAGGAATTTAGAACTTTATTTATTTAATAGGTATTCTAAAAGTGTGTTTGTGATAAAATACACACGCGACTCGACAGTTGGATAATCCACGGGACTGGTGTTATCCTTGACTAATCCTGCCAACTAACTCTGTAAAACATGAGCGGTAGCGACTTAGTAGAAGCGATTAATTTGATGGAAGGTAAGCTCGTTTAGAGAGGAATATTGAGCATCATTTACCTCTTAATATTTTATTTATTTAATAGGTATTCTAAAATTGTATTTATACACTAGACCAGTAGATAATCCACGGGACTGGTGTTATCCTTGACTAATCCTGCCAACTAACTCTGTAAAGCATGAGCGGTAGCGGTTTATAGTGGAGTTACTGGGGGTTTTAACCTCGGATCTCTAGGCAACTGAATCAATTAACATGAAACCAACGGGATCTTGTTCTGTAGACTCTAAAACGTATCTTCTACCAATATCATGTTGTGCAATTATTTTTTTAATTATTTAAACAAAAAAATATGGAAAATTAATATTGAATATTTTTTATTTTAGTTTTACGTTAAATCTTACTTAAATAGAGAAAGACGAACATCTTTCCAACGTTTCATTCAATTTGAGGAGTCCAAGAGACCTTGAGCAGTTTGCCGGACGGGAAGGGAGAAACGGCAGCTGCAACGTACTACGATTATTTTCGGGCTAGGTACTAGCGTTAACGGCATTAGCACCTACTGATCGTGAAATGTATTTCCTAAAACCATCCCGGGGCACAGTTAAATCCATATTAAGTATCGGCAATACACTTTTGTTAAGCCACATTTTCTCAAATATTAAGTCTTGGTAAGTAGAGTGTTAAGACGAAATGTAGGGCTTAAAAAACCTTTTAAATGGTATATGACTCATTGCTAGAATCAATTCTATCATTCCTTAAATCCACATAAAGTATGGACACTACGCCGTAGTTAAGCTACATCTTCTAAAATACTAAGAATTGATAAGGGGTATGTTAAGACGAAATGTAGCGCTAACATAGGCCTAACGATTAATATATGGCCCATTAATAGAGAGGGGATATTAGTCCTTATAAAACCTTTCAAAGTATCATCAATTACCTTTAGTTAAGCTATATCTGCTAAAATACTAAGAAAGNTTTCTCAAATATTAAGTCTTGGTAAGTAGAGTGTTAAGACGAAATGTAGGGCTTAAAAAACCTTTTAAATGGTATATGACTCATTGCTAGAATCAATTCTATCATTCCTTAAATCCACATAAAGTATGGACACTACGCCGTAGTTAAGCTACATCTTCTAAAATACTAAGAATTGATAAGGGGTATGTTAAGACGAAATGTAGCGCTAACATAGGCCTAACGATTAATATATGGCCCATTAATAGAGAGGGGATATTAGTCCTTATAAAACCTTTCAAAGTATCATCAATTACCTTTAGTTAAGCTATATCTGCTAAAATACTAAGAAAGTGTGAGTGGTACGTTAAGACGAGATGCAACACTTAAAAATACCTTTTGATTGGTATATGATTCATTACTAGAGGGAAGATATCGTTCCTTAAATCCCTATTAAGTAACGGCAATACACCTTAGTTAAGCCACATCTTACTAAAAATTGGTAAGTGGTGTGTAAATGTAGCGCTTAAAAGACCTTTTGATTGATATATGACTTCTGAATAGAGGTGGGGTACATTAACTGTAAAACATGTTTCGATTTAACGGTGCTTCAGCATCTAAAGTACTAACTATTTGTGAGTAGTATGTTAGTACGAAATGTTGCACTTGAAAAGACCTTTCGAATAATATATGATTCTTTACTAGACCCAGCAGTGTGTGTCTTTACCAGCTGACACACACTGCTGGGTAGAAAAACACGATTTAATAAGTGCACGTAAAAGCCAAAAATCGTCTCCTCATCAGACCTTGAAACCTTATTGTGGTCAAAGTTCATTACACGACCTTTCTAAAAAGTCCAAACACGGATATGATACGATGTTCCATCATAAAGTTCCAGTTCATACGTTTCGGCTCCATCATGAGATCAGTTCGACAGTACCATATTATTGTATTGTCATCCAAACTACATACAACTGCCAATTTTCATGATGCTACGGTCCTTGGAAGATGGTGAAATTAGTGATCTTAGATTTGATTAGGTACATTTAGTTAGTTACATACAGGTGGACCTAGTATAAGCGTGTTAAAAATCAAGTGCACAGCTTTTAAATAGGTAGACATTATTATTTATGGTATTCACAAGATATTGCCGAAAAAATCATTGAATTCTATTCAGTTGCTGAGAGATCCGAGGTTTTGCCGTTTTTAACGCCCCAGTAACTCCACTATTAGTGATCAGGTAGAAGAAGCGATTCATTTGAGCTATTTTAAACCCCGAAGCGCCACCGTTTTGAAACGCATCTAACGAAATTAACACCTTTATTATTCACTTCAAACTAAAAGGTGCGCTCCGAATAATAATAAAGGTGCGCTTCATTAGGTGCGTTTCAAAACGGTGGCGCTTCGAGGAATACCTCATTAATTTATGTAGCTGATTGATGAAATGTGAGCTTACTTAGAGAGGGATTTTGAACCTAATTATATACTTATATTTTATTTATTTAATAGATATTTTAAAATTGTATTTATGATAATATTAATCGTTGACCACAAGTGTCATTAAAATGTTTTTATATGATCTGAATCTAGGAAAAAACGATTATTAGAGGAAGAAGAAACTAATTTTATATTTATAAAATATAAATTAGGTTCACTCATAATAAGTTACACTATAATTTTGACAGCAAATCTCTGTTTAGAACTCTTAAAACGTAATATTGCAAGCAATAAATTTCAATGATTTGTGTAAATTTTTAATTAAAGTAAATATTTGACTGTGAAATAATTCTCGATTTACTTAAAACTCGAAAGGTTAAAAAACTAATAAGTATTTTTTATTAAAATAAACTGCATTTTCTATCATATTTCTTATTTTAAATGTTCATAATTTCTGAAAAGAAATATCTCATTGATACAAAAAAAATCATCTACAAAAAAAAGTGGTCCATACATGCAAATAAAAAAAAACGCCAATCTTCCTCTTCTCCTATCACAAACGCCATAGACTATAAAAATAATCAGACAGTAAAAACAATTCTATGGCAGTATCTGTCAGATATCTATCTACAAGTTTATCTGGAACCTGCGCTGACTGTGTTAGGAACTGGTTCGTAAGCGCCGGCGACCGTGGCTTGGGCCGCCTAACGGTCTCGCGGCCACTAACCCGGCTACCGAGGTACGCGACCAGCGACCTCGCGACCACGCGAGTACCCACGCGGTTCCATATCCGAATTATAATCGATTACCGCTGTTGCATCGATGGGTTGATTATCGATTATATCGATACCTGATACTTCGGTTACGTAGTTTGGACACGAAAGTTTTGTGTGTTACATCGCGGTTACGAAGAAAGCTTTGGTCTGTTTTTTTACTGGATGTGTGTTATAATAAGTGAAAGTTTACTCAACAAAAAATAAAGATTAAGCATTTAATTGATTGTTTAGTGTATATAATTTCGCACTGTTTCCATATTCGTCTCTATCAATTCAGATGAATAAATCAATGTTGAAATTACACCCCTTTAATTTTATTCGATGAAAAAGTGGTGCTATAAATTCCCCAACAACCAAACCATTCGATTCGATTTCATCCAAGTATCGATACTTCGTATGCATACGTCTCGTTAGGATACTCCCACGCAGTTTTACGAGCACTCATTTTAAACTACGAACGGAGTTTGTTTTGTTTTATGTCATAACATCCTGGGTCCATCCCTAGTCGCCGTATGTAAGGTATGTAAGTTAAAAAAAATATTACTTATGTATATGCTAGGTGGAAATGACGAAATTTTGATGTAACATGAAGGATATTTATTTAGATTCAGGTCAATATTAATTAAAAGCTTTCCACACTTACTTGCTAGTGATAAAAATATCCTATTTATTAATTTGCTTAAGCTTTAGCCGCTATTTTTTAAAGGTTAATTTTATCAATTAGATACATAGAGTAGGTAGGTACACCAAGCACCCGACATCAAATAAGGGTGATCAACTGCTAATTACCCGATAGTTTATAGAACGTTCATCTATTTTCCGGCCGTTTTGTGGGACGTGTACGTTGCACTTTTGCTATCTAATTTTCTCCTACCAAAAATCGGTCACCGATTTATCGGACGTGGATGTCCGTATACATACAAGCTATGATATCTAAGTACGCCTGTCACAGACAGGCTCCATATCCTAACAGTACTGGAATCCCGACCCGCCTTTCAACACGGTCTAATTCTCAGGACATTCGCCATATTGACTGTTGACTGTGCAAGCTGATGGTTGGTCCGTCAATAGAGATTATGTGCAGAGATATGGGAAATAATACAATTGTATGCAGTTTCAAGTATGGTTACAAATAAAACGTTGCATGAATATATATTATATCTAATGTATATTATAAAGAAAAAAAATCTTTGTATGTTTGGACGCGCTAATCTTAAAAATTACCGGTCCAAATTGGAAAATTATTTCAGTGTTAGATAGCTCATTTATCGGCAACTATAAGCTACTATTCAGCTTTATAATGTATGTATTTCAAAGCGACACTATAAAATAGCTTGTAACAAAAGAAAATACCATTTAGGTCGCTTGCTAAAGACATCTTTCTATACACAAAGACAAAAGATAAAGATAAAAGAAAGTATTTCGCTAAATCACTTGCCTTTCCTTTAGAGGCTTGAATCTTTTTTGTGACTCTATTATAATAATTATGGAGGCTCCGAGATTTTGTGTTGAATTAAATTAATTTTGAGACACAAGGATATTATGATAAAATGTTATTAGATACTTTGGGTAACTGAGTGGCAATATTGTTTGGAGATATTAAAACGCTTTGTTGCTTACTTGTAATAACAATTAACAATTTCGCAGTTATATCCTAGTGTTGTTAATTGCTATAGGAATTACTAAAGCTTATTTTCTCGTCATTAAATCATAATAATGTACATCTGTTTTATGTTAAACAATTCTCAAATCAGGATAGGTATCATTTAATTTAATAAAGCTATAAAATTCTTTTAACAGAAGTACAAAAATAATTGTCTCAAAAACTTTTCTTACCACTGTCTACTATATTTCGTACATTCACACACAAAATTCACGTCGATATTTACCTGAAACAGAAAAAAAAACTATTATTAGAACATTTCCTTTACTCGATGTAGCACTTACCTACTCTACGTAAGTGACTTACTAATATTTATTTTACTTCAAACCCTTCCTATGTTACTCACAAGAAGGAATTCATGTACAGACGCCAGCACATCAACCTACCTCAATCTGTCAAATTACTTGGAATAGATTTTCAACCTTATCACAATAGTAGAAGGTTAAAGATCGATTGGTAGAGTTTAACAGATTCATAAACCCATAATTGTACCCTTGTGTGTGTAAATCTATACTAATATTATAAAGCTGAAGAGTTTGTTTGTTTGAACGCGCTAATCTCAGGAACTACTGCTTCGATTTAAAAATTCTTTCAGTTTTAGATAGCCTTTTTATCGAGGAAGGCTACTTTTTACCCGGGTTATTATTTTTATTTTTAAACCTACCACTATCGTGATAAGGTTGTAAATCTATTACAGAAATTTGACAGATTGTGGTAACTTGGTGTGCTGTTGTCTGTTCCTTTAAGGCTCGTTCAGACACGGCGTTTCCATGCGATTCTGAAATCGCGCGGGTCTTATTTGTATGAGTTATTAAGTAATCGGTCAGACTTAACCGCGCGGTTACCGCCAGAAAAACGCGCGGTGCCCGAAGTCTGAACTAAGAGTTACACACACAAGTATAGCTCATGTCGTGAGATAAAAGATTTATAGCATAAGTGAAAATAAACAGTTCCGATTCACGGTTACTTTAAGCTGGAGAGGGCAAACATTAGTGCCTGGTATAAGAGACTTATCTATTTGTAACAGATATACACGAGTATTGATTTAGCGACATATTGATAACGTTTGTTTGTGTGTGTTTGTTTGTTTGTGTGTACTGTGTAGATGGATTACATGGGTTGTGTCAATGTATACGGTAGCTGTGTCGTAGGAATTGGTTTCATAGGGAGATACAGGTAGTTTTTTGAAAGCTCAGGATATTTATAATATTGAACTTCTGCTTATTACCTAATATCCAATTTTTTTACTCAAAATTCCTCCCTATCCTTCCTTCCTTCCTTATAATCTGTGTGACAATTTTTTTTACCTATATCTCCAATGTTCATCACTAAGGGCCCCCGCGCACTAGTCAGCCTGGCTGCGCAGCCAGGCTGCGGCAGCCAGTAAAACATATGACGTTGTATAGGAGCCCGCGCACTAGGCAACCACGAATTCCCGGCTGCGGCAGCCAATACAACGCGCTTGTTTGCACGGCAGCCGGCTGGCTGCGCGCAGCCAGAACGTGTGTAGGCGAATGTATGTGGCTGCGGTCAGTCTCCGCGCACTAGTTGTAGCAGCCAGACGTATTTTGCGTTCCGAACTTTGATAAGATGACTTTCGATACAGAGAAATTTATTCGGGAAATTGAAATTGGCTGCTATAACTGGCTGCGCAAA
>NWSH02000437.1:13380735-13444049 GCA_002382865.2 Heliothis virescens | reverse complement strand
TAAGGGCCCCCGCGCACTGGGCAGCCTGGCTGCGCAGCCAGGCTGCGGCAACCAGAATATTTGCGCAGCCAGTTATAGCAGCCAATCAACGACTAGTCTAGATCCTTCCGTCGAGCGATATGGACGTGGAAGAACTTATAATTCATCTTATCAAAGTTCGGAACGCAAAATACGTCTGGCTGCTACAACTAGTGCGCGGAGACTGACCGCAGCCACATACATTCGCCTACACACGTTCTGGCTGCGCGCAGCCAGCCGGCTGCCGTGCAAACAAGCGCGTTGTATTGGCTGCCGCAGCCGGGAATTCGTGGTTGCCTAGTGCGCGGGCTCCTATACAACGTCATATGTTTTACTGGCTGCCGCAGCCTGGCTGCGCAGCCAGGCTGACTAGTGCGCGGGGGCCCTAATACAATCCAAACGAGCAAACAGTAGGTATTGTACCAAAAATGCAAACCATTACAAACCAATGTTTAATCAAACCCATTTACAGAAACATTAATATTAATGCACCACCACGTTTGCATTTAGCGAATAATTTAGCAAATACTCGATCGCAAACAAAGCCGGGAGACCGGCCTAGTGTACAATAACGCTATCATAGATAGAAATTCAAAGGCTTTTGTGAATTAAGATAACAAAATATCGAAATATAAAGTTACATGCCGACGAAATCCCTTGGAGACAAAGCGACGGACAGACTTCAGCGACGCCGGGGAGGGTAGGGCTGCCATACCAGAAAATGAAGAACAACATAATATCCAGAATAAACCAAACTTAACAATGAAACAGTAAGAACAGCAACAGAAACATTTCTGCAAATTACTAACAAGGACAGTTAAAATCGACTTCAAAACCAACATAAATTAATTATCCAAGAAGAACAAAACCCCATAACACTTCACACATGAAGGCAGAACTCAGTTGAAAAACAATTCGCTCACACAAATTGTTAGAAACAACAGCAGCTTGCAAAACTCGGCACACGATTGCAACTTCTGCTGACAAACATTAATGCTTGACAAATCAATGTCAAAAACAATTGAAACTCGATGAATTCATTGTTGTAAGTTGTACCGAGTTGTACGCGACAGCCCTACTCGCGAATGTTGTTTCCCGCGTCGCGATTGCAGCAATATTACTTATGAAATAAAAGAGGTCGGGAGCTCCTTTCGAATTGCAAATTTCCGTAACTTATGCGCCTCCTCGAATCTCCATTAGCAAATTACTGCTGTCTTCCGCGTAGCTTTACGTAACACTTACAATATGTCTAGAATGAACACTGGCTGTATATCATCTGGAATCACTTTCCTAACTTATGATAATAGACGGAGCGGCCACGATGGACATCAATCTTTGTTTTTTCGGGCGCTCCGAGTCGCTGATAATTTTATGATCTCCTGGTATTATTTATAACTTCTGTTATTCACTTCAGAGTAAATACGCTCACTTGAAATAATTAAATCTTCAATTTCTTTGTCGCATCGCACCATTATACTTTTATAAAGATACGTATTTCTTGTTGACGTCTTTTTGTTTGGGCTCCCTTGCGCAAACACGTTGGGGCGCGTGGCCGCTGTATTATCGTGTCGGGTGTTAGCGCATAATACGCGTAAGAATTAGCTTGTGCAGGCCGCACCGCAGGGAGAACGTATAGCGTCACGGGCCCCTCCACTCGCTACAACAATCTTCTCAAATCGTTGTTGAAAATTCAATGACATTCGCTCGAGGCGAACGCTTGCGATATCTTTTTACGAGTCACAAAAAAATGGCAGAAACTTTTTATCGGATCCAATTTTGTTCAGTAACTATGCCGGGTGGATTCGTGATAAGCTTTTTATAACAAGGGTGAGTTTGTCAGCAGTCAGCGGTGGTGTGCCAGTCCGTCTCGAGCGACGCATCGCGATGCCTATCGCAGATGGATCCCGATGCTAAAATGTAGAAGGAATATAAAAGCTTTAAGTTGCTGCAATAAAGTTGATGGCAGTGCGCGGTGGCCACGTCTGAATAGTTTCAGTATTAGCCAGTAAACGTGTCGCGTGTGTAGCGGAGCCAATCTGCGGCAGAAATAACTTGATACAAGCGCGAGTATCTCACGGGCCGCGACAAATTCCATCAGTTCTGTATATGAAAATATAAATATGTCAGTCAACAGAACGCCGTATCAATAAGTTGTATTTTCTCGATATCTGTCGCGGAGATATTTTTCTTGGATGTATGTTATTTTATTTCTGTTTGGTACTAAAATTTTGTTTTGTAAAAAGACGCGATAACGAAGTTATTCTTTTCGATCACAGTTTATGTTTCCAATCTCAAGTGGAAATATTTGGCTTTTGATTTTGATCCGAGCGATTATACTGAAACGTCTCTTGGGTGGATCCTTATCGCTGCTGATTTCATAATACTCTTCAATCTATCCTCATAGAATTTAGTGATCCTAAATTCATTAATAACGACACTTGGGCCACCAAAACTATACAAACCAATTAAATATCAATAAAAAAGTCCAGAATGACGTGTCGGGCACAGTTAAGGCCCTGTTGTCCAAATAAGGCGGTGTTTGTCAGACACAGCTAACTTTATTGGACATTACATATTCATAGAACAGTTTTATTAATTCCAACAGTTCACTGAGATGAGGTGAAGGTTGCGCGAGGTTCAAGTTTATTTCCTAACTTAGACTTTTTTATTGATGATAGATGGAGACGGTCGGTCGGAACAGATGGGTCCCTATGAATATCATATGCGTAGGATACGAAGCGTGGTTTAATTTTATGAAACAATAAACAATATAGCATTAAGATTCATTTACGTTCCCAAAAACCAACATCTACACCATCGTCTAATTAGCCCACAAGGGAAAAAGCAACCCACATACATTGTTTCAATTCATCGACGCGAAATACTTTTCATATTCGACATAGCGAACCCCAAGTGCGAAAGGGGCTGAGCCCGCGGGGCGTCGAAAATTAAATGTGGTTCCGAGGTGAATGACAAACGAGCCTCATGCTGGATACGCGGTTTTTCATGTACCTTCCACGGACACCTTAAACTGGCGCAAAATATATTATGCAAATTGAGATTTATACCGCGCCGAAGGGAGACTTCCCAAAGTATCTGTGTTATCTTTACCTATATAAAGAGATTGCTTGTTTTTCTTCTACATAATCCGGGAAATTATTTTCTGTATTTGACGACGGAGCAAGACAATATGGCGCTCGAGCTGTCAGTATTCGCTACTGAACTTTGATCATCTGACACGTATTTATTTTGTTGCGGAGCATTGACCTGACGCAGAACTACAATAAACTTGTTTTTCGTGTTTTACTTAATTAATATTCATACATTTAAATGTGAGAATGTAATCCATTAAGATCTCATTGTATTTGATAAAAGACTCTTCGCCTAAAAGTAACCCATTACCAAAAGGGACGGCGGATCCGGCTCGTATAAACTAAAGAAAAATAGTTAACCCCCAGAATGCGAGCGAGGGACAAAATTACCCATCCCAAAAGTATTTGCAGACGGCTTAATAAGAAGCGCGTAATTATCCGCAAATCCTCCGTCGGCAGAAGAGCCCATATCCGTAAAGGACTTGAGCAAACTCGGTTTGGGTACCGCCAGTAATAACTTTTTGCGAAGTATGCTAACCTAACCCAACATAGAAGGCGAGTTTCTCTGTACATAATATTGAAAACATCGTATATCTGTCGATATGTTTGCATTTCCGCTTGGTAACTGTAAAATCATTCGGATTTATCGCGACATTCGTATTCATGTGGAGCTTTATACGTACTCGTGTAGGTAAATCTGGTAACACAGCTTTTAAATAGAAACCTAATAAAACGGAAATACTCTCAACTCGGAGCAGTTTTCACTTGCCACTATGCACTAAAATTAATACTGTACGAAAGTGTTTGGGAAATAGTTGTACTTTCTTGAGTCATTTCAGTACAAAGTTGCCAAGGACGGTTCTGGAGGATACGGCACACCGGCTATAAAAAGCGAAACACCTTTTAAAGAAATATCCTCATACGAAGTGAAATCTAATAAAGTGTAACTGTCGAAAACTTAGCAAGTTCACCACGTAAGACACGATTGCCACTAAATTATGAATCATATAAACACGAGAACTCGAAACTTGCGAGTTATTACATAGTTCATATCAAAATTTTAAATTGAACTATAAACTTGCTTAATTCAACCGGGGTTGGGAAGGGGTGAGCTATATTTTGGAACGTAAATGTGGCATTAAGCAGTGGTGCGAGCGAGAGGGGAGATGTGAAAACTCTAGCTGTGACGTAAATTGTTACAGCGACGGAGATGATTCGTGGAGACATTTTTATTTTGCATAGCGCAACCTTGCCGACTCGTGACTGTTGTTTATTGGGTTAATCTGTAAGTACGTCGTGTAATCAGTTCATGGAATAATTAGCCATTCAGTGCGGAGCGCGTTTGTAACGTTCATTATGCTATAGTTCTGTCATTCAACAAAGGACATCACCCGTTCGCGTGTCATCCGGAAATTAATAAAAATCCTCAATTGGATTTTCATTGAAATTAGTCAAGTATTTAGCTGAAAATATAGCCTACTTCGTGGTTAATGGGGCCTATTAACCGTTAATATTCGTTTAACCAACATTGGTATTTTACGAGGCCGCCGGAGTGGGTGGTGTATTAAGTAAAAATATAACGCACATCGAACCCTTTGAATGCAGAGTGCAGGCTGAAGCTTCGCGGTCGTCGATCACTGAACAAACACGCTCCCGCGCCGCCCCGAGCCCGCCCCGCACCCCGCTCGCCGCAAATTGAATCGTGACGTAATATTTAACGTAGACATTTTGCGCTACCCTCGCCCCGGCGAAATTACGCGACACAGCCTTGCCCGGGAATAACTTATCATATAGCTCGTTTAACTCAGCCATCAATAAGTCATCGTCGAATAATTTTATTTTGATGTCGACTAGAACTCGGCTACCGTGTAATTCATTTCCGTAAAGTTAAGTCATGTAGATAAATTTATATCGAAATACAAGCTGACGGTATCGTTTCCTTACATAAGAATATTTATTTTTAAATTACGCTAAGGTAAAAAGGCCAACGTAAACAAAGAGCTCTATTCTCTGAGCGGCATTTTTTACGCGTTTTCTCATCTTTCACAGGAATTTTGTAGTGTTGACAGGTACTGTGAAATATTGCTATAAATACCCTCGGCGTTTATTCGATGAAAAACATTTCGAATAAATCACAGTATTTCATTGAAGATTGCTCATTACTTTCGTAAGGAATAATAGCCACTTTTCGACTGTATATCCATCAAGTTTACGTGTGATATGTTTACGATCGTGTGCACACATTGGATATTGCATCTAAAAGTAGCATGATGCGTTACCACACAAAATGTGTGTATAATACAGGCGTAACTCGCGCGGAGGTGTGGGGAAGCTCTTGTAAAATGGGCCGGCGCTCTCGCACGACACTCGTGGTGTTTGCCCGACTCACTCGCAGTGTCGGCGCGAACATATCGCTTCCCTGATATCGGTAAACAATTTACACGTTTCCTACACAATACAAGCGCTGTGCACACGTTCGGATGTATTTATGTATGTCGGGTACAAATCTTGGGAGGTGGGGTAAAACGTACCCGCGCGCGTAAGAGGGTTACGTGATATTGATGTGTTGTTACATATTTTTGTGTACCAGTTCGTCATATGCAGTAGTGACGAGCACTATCGAGTGGCCGAGTGAATGGTGCGTTGAGTGCCAACTTCTGTATGAGACACGGGATTATTTTTACTTTTACTAGTCACTACTGTAGGTACTGAGATGTAGGTGAATCAAATTTCGATATTAGGTTATGTAATGTTCAGGTGAAAATTTAATTAGGAATAAAAGTGAAAAACTTCTGTTTTATGAGACACAAAAATGTCACTTGTCAGTCAATGTGATATTGCACGACCTGAAGCTGTAAACAATTTCAGTTTCCCCAAGTAAGAAAAATCTCATAGGTACTTATTATACTATTGAGCAATACATAGGTCCTTTATACACACACATTTTCTTTTTTAATCTCGAACACAACCATCTATCCCCATCAATCAAGGCAAACTAAAATCAAAAGTGGCTCCGCGTCAGCCTCCGGTAGCCACCCCCCCACTGTCAGGTCCAATCAGGCCGGGCCCGCTCGCCTGTCATATCGCCGCACTCAACAATTACTCAACACCTGAGGCCTTATTACACGCACTTTTCGACACTTTAATCTCATACCAAGTTATTTATAAGATGCTATGGATTTGTTTTGGATAGCATTCGTGTTTGGGGATATTAGTACAGATATGGCTGATAGTTTTTGCTATTTCATTAATTTTGAAGTTAAGACGATATAATTACATTGCTTGTTGGTAAGCTTCACATATCAACTTTATCTAAAGCTTTTAATTGTCAAGCTGGAAGTCACATTTTACTGGCCACCCTGACTCAAAAAAACTTACGCATTATTAAATTAAAATGCCCATGTCTACTGAAGAGATACCTCTATATATTACATATTTCATTATGGAGAAAGCAACAATACCCAAGTTCTGTCTACCAAAATATTCGCAGATTCTGAAATGTTTGGCTTACTAATAAAAAGCATAGGAACTACATTCATAATAAACACACGAAGCAGAAAATTTCGGTCTCATCACAAAAAGGATTAAGTTCAAAGTAACCAAAAATCTATTTATCTCATTAACTTTTAAATAAATAAATCGTTTATTTCTTAATTTGGGCATAATTCTACAAAAAAAAGGGTTAACAAAGGGTCACCTAATTGAACGTAAGCAGTAACCGCAATTCGGCAACCCTTACGATAATCGACTGGAACTATTGATTATAATTAATTGTAACTTAAACGGGGTGCGAACGACCCCGGATTACATGCGATGTAGGACAAGCAAATATGGACGGAATCTTAGGTTAAGTTGCTAGGAGTCCTATATTTGATACCAAGAATAAACATAATGTTTTAGGGTGTACAATGTAAGGTTAATTGAAGCACCCCTTCAGTTTTTATATCTAAATATCCATGCTAATATTATAAAGTTCAAAAGTTCTTTTTGAACACGATATTCTCTGGAACTACTGCACCAAAGATTTGAAAAATTCTTTCAGTGTTAGATAGCTATTTTGTCAAGAAGGGCTAAGACTACTTTTCCCTTCAGCTGCGGGTGGAACAGCTACTTATCATATAAGTATAAGACAGAGAACTCCTAAGATAACCAATGCACATTCATAAGCCTGTAATCTACATCAAGGATACGGTTTAAGAACCATGTGATCGAGAGCTGTATCCCGTTGCTAAGTAAAGACCCAGATAGACTCCCAGATGTGAAGTCTGGCTGCAAATGATACGCCACCCGATTTAGGAATCTCTACAAGTCATTCAACTTATAGGCGTCTTGTTTCATATTGCAAAGATTTAGTAGGTATGTTAAATGTCTGCATGAATTATCGCTTAGTTTAGAGGTTTATTATTATTCAACGGGTTTTTTTTCTATAGTAATTTTGGATGAAATGGGTACAGTCAGTTTTAAATGTTAGATACTACTTAATCCTCGAGAGGAGTGTTATTAAAACTTCAAAACTGAATACTTAGGGTCGATTTATACTAGCGCAGAGTCGAAGCGCATCGAAGCGTCTATCCAAAACTGAACATAATAAATTCAACCTTAACTCCACAGCGTAATGCACACATTACTTCGGAGAATTTAAAAAGACGCGCGCATTCGTCGGAATTCGCGCGTCTGCGCGCGAATAACGCTGATTGGTGCGCGCGCATTCTCGTGTATCCACGCGCCCAATAGCGAACCAACGCGTCATGAGTCGGAAATTGGCCTGCGTCGCCGGTGTTAATCACAATGGACTCGGACGAAAAATTCGCGCATTCGTGCGAATACGCGCGCATTCGTGCGAATACGCGCGCATTCGTTTAGTTGCAAAAAATTTGACGCTTCGATGCGCTTCGACTCTGCGCTAGTATAAATCGACCCTTACATGGATTCTTAAAATTATGTAGAGGTAATGCTTTGATGAGGCTGATTTCAGCAAAATCACGTTCCAGCGATCACAGTCAGTTTATGACAATAGTTCTCTGCTCAAAGTCAAAGTCAAATGTTTTTATTTCAAATAGGCCTTTGCAGGCTCTTAAGAAACGTCACACTAGTTGCACGGTTCCAAAAAGTTGATCTTATGGAGAAGAGCCGGCAAGAAACTCCATAGACACTCTTTTTAAAAGTAATATGCTTACAAACATTCTATTACATAATAATTGTAGGCTGATAAAATTATACAATGCAAATGAAATTTAAACTGTAAATCTATACAATCCAAAAGGAGAAGAAAAAGTCGTTTAATTGCCAGGGAAGCCACACATGCAGAGATGAGTTAGCGCCATATATCTTTATCGTCAACGAAATCTTGAATTTTGTGCTCGTGTATGAACGAGGAGAGAACTATTGTCGCATACTAGCTATCTAACAATGAAATATTTTTTCAAACCAGCCCAGTTTTTCCTGAGATTAGCGCGTCCAAGCACAAAACAAACACTTCAGCTTTATAATGTTAAATAAAGATAAACGATTCGAATTTGAAATGAATGATACAATATTTCTTTTTTAAATAATTTTCAATCCAGCTCCAATTTCGGGGTATACAAAACAAAGGCAAAATGCTCGTATCGAGTCGGTGGCAAGTGGCGCATTTCGTCCAATAAAACCTATTTGCCGAAGGTGGTCTCGTCCGTACATTAATATCGTTCGGTTCTGTTCGCCTGATTTACGAGCGCCACCACTGAAAACTCCACCTTTATTGGAAACATAGTGACGCGCGGTTGGTACGGGCCTGCCTAGAAAAAAAATTAAGAGTCTCGTGTGAGCGGTTCTAATAATTTAGCTAAATGTTTTTGTATTAAAATAGGTGATTGGTGTATGGTACGGGCCTGCCTAAAAATATTATGCATTTTCGTTGTGTGTTGCTGTTCTAGTGATTTAGCTGTATGTTTTGTGTAGAAATATGTGATTGGTGTATACTTGAGAACAATGTTATTTTATTTTTAATTCTCTGACTCATAGTTAAAGCTGTTTATTTTTTTGTTGTGCACTTATATAAATTGTTAACAAAAGATTTTCTTTATATGTGTCATGCAAAATAATATGAATTATACAACAAAGGGCATGTTTCTACAATATTTTACTATCATGAAGAAATAATCCATTCACCTCAATACCGGCCTCTGTATATTTTTTTTAACCTGCACTTAGTTTTATTTTTATTATTTGTAATTTGATATAAGTAAAATAAATAAAAAACAATAAAAAATTTAAGGTAACCCCGGAAGCAGTCAATAAATCCTAAAATCTAGACGAAATAAATTATGTTTTCACTGGACCTACTTCCTTGAATTTACCACGGATAACCAACACATATATCAAGGCACATTGTTCATAAATCAAATACTGCTATTTACCGCAACTGAAGACACAGCGCAAGTTTAGTTTTTATTACAATAAAACTTGGCAAACACTTTGAAAATGAGCTCGAAAAAATATGCAGACTGTTTCAAATGAATTGAAATTAATGTTGTCTTAGTATGGACCTGACTTGTGCAATTATTACTTTTGTGGCACCAATAGTACAATAAGATACCAGAGACAAGGTACTGACATAATAGAAGCACACTATGATTTTTCACGTCACATTTAAAATTATGACGCAAAAAAGTTACAAGAAACGTGTAAGAAATAATCTACAGACGACAGAAGATCAAACTGTCTTTTACCAATCAAACATTAACCTTCCACTATTGTGATAAGGTTGAAAATCTACTGAAGAAAGACAGATTAAGGTGCTGGGGTCTGTACATGTAACTCTTTACAGTAGCGCAGCCGCTCCTTGCCTAATACCCGTATGTTTCCTGAAGTAACACTTCTCACACGTGAAGTAGTGAGGGTAGCCGAGATAAATTACTTAGTCCGGACATCTGAACACCGTACTTTTGCATGAGAACTCCTTCCCCACTGTATAATCGTGTCTCCGACGGCGGGGCGGATTTCGATACAATTTTACATATTAAACTGTTTTAAGATGGATTTAAACTTGGTTCACGTTGAAATGCATGAGCATAGGAACTGTGGTTTGAGAAACTAGGAAGTTGGGTTAAGGAGTTTGAATATGCGATAGACGAAACCACGTGTGGTTGTAGTATATTAGATTTCTAGACGACAATAGCGCATAAAGTATGCGTTGTTGATATGTGTGGGTTCACAAAGGTAATGGATGTCGGAACTAGGAACAGATTTCTAGAAGAGAACTTTTAATATCAATGATTTATAGTCTTCAATCAGTGCTGAATCTAGTCGATTTTAGTGAGAACCTTCTACTGGCTTTAAGGAATAACTGCTGATTACTCTAGTCAGTTGAATACTTGCATAAATGACAGTTACTCGAAATCTCGATGAAATCCTCCATTACAAAGAGAAACCTTAAAATCAGGATATAACTTCCCACATTTTAGCATCACATCTATTAAATCTTCAACCAGTTCCATTCCCATAAACGATCAACTATCTAACATACCGACAGAACAGTCTAGAACTTCAATCAATTCAGTCGTAGACTCAAAGGCTGATGGCGGGTCTCTATATAAGGCATGTTACCTGTCCGTCTGTAACGAGCAGGGAACTGACCCTGCGACAGAATAGGACATTTCGTGTACTTATTAAGTGCGTGGGTTCCTGGGTCCGATAGACGAGTTATAGGTGGTCTTGCTTGTTTATGTTTTGTTACTGTTGCTGGTTTAGTTGTGATATTAGAAATTCATTTTTTTTTAATATATAATATGTAGGTGTTTAGACTGTGTCAAATTTTATTCTCCTGCCAGCCTTTTTCCCTAGTTTGTTTAGGGTGGTCGCAATATGTTAAAAACTTCTATTCCTCTCTGTCACTCGTCATACTAACATTTACTGTCAAGTATTATTGAGCCCTTAAAAAATTGCTGAATTTTCGCAAACTGGTTTAGAAGACACGTATCTAGTTAGTAAGTCTTATCAAATTGTGTACCAAAATAAGCCAAGCAGAAGCGCAACCCGCACATAATTTACAACGAATAAGAACTTCGATAAGTTCCAAGGAATCCGAACAAACTAGCCAACAAAAACACCTGACAACAATACGTTTTACTTAACAATTCAAGATGCAGTACAGTTCAGTACTAAGTTAACGTTAGTCCGCAGACGCGGCGTATTTCTCGTCGTCTCAAGCCGTCAGGCCCGCGTTCACCGCGACTCCGGTTTACGATCCCCGCATTATTTTCGCTTATACGAAAACCTTTAAGTTCCATGCTGATCTTTGCGATGAAAAATGTATGTGTAATATCCGTCCGCGGGTTTATTTTTTATGATTTTTCTGTATAATAGACTTCGTATTATGCGAAGATCAGCCAGAAGCGCCTCGAACGCCTTCACGCAATTCGAGGGATCAAACTTTATAACCCGAAAAAGCAACGACTTCAGTAGTATTTTTAAATTGAGATATACTGAATATTTTCCTTGCTTGTGACCCAGAATTGATGCCGTCGACAGAAAATAATATACGCGAAAAGTTGATTTCATTTCAAGTATGACTCCTTCAAAATATAGCTTATTTTCTTTAAAATTGTTAGAGTCATACGGGGGAAGCGGTAGCTCGGAGCGTTTCGCGGTAAATCCATTCTGGAAGATACCATCCACAATTCTAAATAAAATATCACCGGCGAGAGCACATCCCGCTACCTCTGCATTTCTACAATATTTACCGGCGAGCCATGCATCAATGTAACGTGGCTTTCCTGGTTCCGCATTACCTGCGAAGCGCTCAACTTTCAAACAAAACACATAAAATTAAGCGAAATAACACCGTTTAATATTTTAAAACAAAAGTTGTGAACATTATGCAGGGGGGCTATTCGAATGGCGGTCGATTGTTGTCATTGTAGCTAGTGGCCGTTCTTTGTTCGGGGAACGCGTCGTAGGCGCGAAATGCACTAATGTAAACACCAGTGCACGCTTTCGAGAGGCCTTCGAGCGCCGAAGTGAACGGGCAAACAGCTCGAGTGCGTCGCTCGAATTATAATATATGCAACGCATGCATGATGCAACAAATAACCACATTACGTGCGAAATTAAATTTAACTGTTTTCATGTATTAGGTTAATTTTTTTAATGTTACAATCAGATTCCAAAGTGCTTCATGACAGGTATATTAATTTTGTAATTAATACTGAATTATAATTTATTTATCAGAACACTTGCTGTGTTTCCAGTGAAATATATTTGATTCTTCATACAAAATGACAGCTTGTAATACATTTTCCATATAAAAGATAAAAGGCCATTGTTTAACCTGTCCATACATAGCATCATTATTATACTACTTGAAAGAAAACAAGAAAAAAAAATAGCATAAAAGTGATAGCACCTATTTTTTAACACAGCTATTACTTGGAACTAACATTCATAATTCACTGACATGTAACAAAAATATCGAGTGTATCCGTTGTCGAAACAGAATGGCCCTTATAAGGGAGTGCAGTTTTTTCGAATAACCTACCGCACTAGGGAATCTCCGACCCTCGGGCAGGTTCCCTTGTCCCTCTGGTTTCGGGGCCGCGTCGTAATGGTGCTTTGTGCGAGGCGCGCAGGGCGCAGGGCCGGTGCCCGATCGATACCGCTCACGTGCGCTACACGCCGGCAAAGGCAATTCTTTGTTCTGCCAACTTATCGCCTAACACGACCCTTTATTAACTTCCGTGCGATACTTCGCGTTTTTCGCGTGACAATATAATAGTCTACCAGTTTTTCGGGGTGTAAACGTTTTCGCGTGTTTAATGTACATACTTATAGTTTCTCAGTACATTGGGTAGAAGTTTTTATGTAACGCATCCATAATAGATTAGGTTAGTGAGCAAGTTGAACGAGTGACGACTGAATGGAGTAATGAATGTAATGGCGGGATCTAAATGGATTCAGTTCTATATGTGAGCTCGTAAATTTGAGGTATAGTGGGTTTTGTCGTAGAGGTGGGCGTTTAACATTTGAAATATCTTCGCATTTGTATGCGTGTCGCTCTCTCTAGTTCCCTAGCGAGTTAAGCGTGCCTCCTTACTATTCCTATTGCAATGCTCGAGTGGTTCAGAGGTAGGGCTTAGTTCCTTACGTTTCTATTCATAAAAGCTACAAAATGACTTTCTTGTAGTTCTCAACACGCGGATTTGTCAGCGCCTCATTAGAGCCGAGTTGTATTTGTTGTTGAGGCTACAGATTCAGCAAAAAGTTGAGTTGAGTAACAAAGTTTGGAGTGGGTCATTTGTACTGAAATCCCGAATCGATAGGAACTCAACACAGCTTTGCTGACGGACTGTAACAAACGAATGAACAAAAAGAATGCAGCACAGAATTTAGTTGGGATGAAAATGTTTTAAAAATTGCGACTGGAAACATTTGTTACTCTTTTTTATTAAGCGGATCAAGCATGTTTCGATTTGTATTTAGTGATAAATCTGACGTACAGTATTTTAGTTTTTTATTGTTTATCGTCTAAGTAGGAAGGTCCACATGTTTCTAACTGGCAGGCTAAACATCACGTGGGTATTATGCAACAAGTGAAGTGGATCTGCTCCTGACATCGTTTGTTTAATGAATTTGGTGACGTCACCGAAAATGTTTTTTGCCAATAAGGGTGATTTTGCAATCTGCAATACCTATTGCAGATAATAGGTATGTATCTACATACTTATATGATTTAATTCTTACTGGCTGTCTTAGATAAATTGGCCGCTTCGCATTTTCATTTCTTCTGATAATTAAGTATTCCAAAAGACCCTTATGGATATAATGTGGATTCGAGTTTCTAGAGACCATGGCCTAGGGGCTATATCATAAAGCCCCCCTCAAACTGCTCTATGGTTAATTTATGTTAGTTAATAATACTGAGTTAACCTAGTGCCAGAGTAGCCACTGGTTTATAGAGATTTTCATATAAACAGGACCCCTAAGAGTGTCAGCACCAAAATATTTATTTTTATCTTTACTTAAAGGTATTATATACCATTTGCAATCAATGATGTCACTATGTCATCTAGAATCGTTTTAAGATAAGTTATTCAACACAGCGATAACTACTGATAAGATTAGACCATCTTATCTATCTATCCGGTTGTTACTGGTTCTTTCTGGAAAATGCTTGCGTCATGGTCCAGGATTTTTTGTGTTTTGTGCAAATATTTCTATAGCGTTGTCATGTTTGGATTTTTTGGGTTTCAAAAGTTTGGACTTAAAAAATGTCACGGGTATTTTGGTTAGATAGATTACGCGACAAAGATATGCAGAAGGTAGTAGTTTAACTTTTTGAGATTCGGGCGTATGAATGCTTTTAAATAAAGAGGAGACATATAAGACTTATAGCTAAGACCATTTACTTGTTTATATACATTTTCATCAAAAACCAAATCGAAAGTTATAGATATCATATAAAACACATAAATACGAACTTTTATTCGCGTACTAAAGCAGTCACTGAACCAAACTTATTCAAATATAACATTAACCAGTTAAATGTGTCAGGGGCCAATGCCATCCATTGGATACTGACATAAAACAGGTGCTCACAAAAACGATTGTGAAATCGATTTAATATAGAAGATTAAAAATATTCCAGCTCGATGATTGAGCAATTTGCGACACATTTCACGTTGACTTCGCCCGTGGATATAGGCAGATGAAGGTAGGTTGTATATTTTGTATATTTATTGAAGTATGAGCTTCGGTTATTTTTTGAAGATTGTGTATTTAGGTAGGTGGTTTTTAATGGAACGTACTATTAGGCTGTAGTTACATATTGTCAATGGGGTTACATTCCTTTTTTTTAAGGGTTTATCTGGATGACATTGTTGTCTCAACAATATTGTGTGCATTACAGGATTTCATTACAGCATTCAATTAGGCTGAGTAACAGTTGCAAGAATGCGATCTGTCAAAAAGTGAAGGTCCGTGGATGGATGACCATCTTGACATGAGGAGTTCCTCTGCGTTTTGGAGAGCACATAGTTGGGAAAAAGCTAGGCAGATGATGATTCACGAAAGCTTCAACGGTGTCTTATAAATTACCCACATTTTCAGGCAATTTCTTCATGTGTGACTGTTTTTCCTTTACCTTTTCTTAACAGCAATTTTTAGATTCTTTCCAACATCTAAATACCGTTGCTTATAACCAAAACAAAACACAAAAGGTAAAACAAGTACCGAACAGAACTAATCTATTTTCCTTTACAACTCGTTGAAAGCTACACACGGAGTTATGAATAGTTAAGACTAGAATGTAGATCAAAGTGGTTACTGTAATTTATATTGTCTTTGTAACCACTGTTTGTATTCATTCCATTTTGTGTACCAACCTAATATGTTTGTGTTCTGAAAATATTAGTACTACCAAGAATACATGGTCGTTTGTTCCTGAACGTGTTCTTTATGAAACTGTTATAAGTTATATTGTCAGAAGCACTTTGTCATAATAAGAAAGAATTATAAAAGTATGCAATGAAAAACGTAAAATTAAGGACAAGTATTTGGACAAAAGCCCAAAGAGACTTTAAAGAAAACAACAATTTACGTAAAAGTGCATTATAATATTGTTATACTGTTACAAGAAGTCGGTTAAAAATATCAATATACATGTCGTCTTTCACTAATAATTACTCAAATTAGAGTCGATAGCTCTTTTTTCACAATTTTAAATGAATGCTTTATGTATTGCAAATTGAACTTCAGAAGATAGGTCTTGGATTAGTTAGCTGAAAAGTAAACAAACCAATGAACACAGAGTAGTTCAAGATCATTGGCATAGCAACGAACGTCGTATATCTACTCTACAACCGCAAAACTAATAAACCATTTAATTGACATACCTGTAAAATTAACAGCTTCTAAAACACACACTAACCAAACAATTCCTAACACTCCCAAAGAAAGTGAGCATTAAACCCTCAAAAAGGCACGCGATCAGAATTAAAACTCAAATGAACGCCACTAAAATTGTTAATGGTCGTATTAAATATGAACAAGCGTTGTGTGGCTGTGGTCGCGATGTGGTCGTTTTGACCACGTGAGCGCGGGTGGGTTATCGGCGACCACATAACGTGATGTTTAGGGAACGGGCAGTAAAAGCTATAGATATGTGATGGTCTTTTTTTTTATTTTTGTTAAAGATCTTGTGTATTGTGATTGTCTTTATTGGTGAAAATGTTGCTGGAAAATCATTGTCATCTTTAGCGTAATAAGATGTAACAAATAAAATTGCGTTACACAAACTAATTGATATTGAAAACTTTAGTGACAGCAAATTATTTGAATGTTTTTGCAATGTTTAAGCTCTAACGTTGAATTTCAATTACTAAAGGTATCTCAACAAGGTGTAAGTAATTGGCCAAATGAACTAAGAACTCTTTTGTTTCTCTTTTTACTTCCCAATCATCAGATGTGATGAGACTATGGTCGTGGAACCAGCATAAAAGCTTTGTCTCACTAACCAGATACTTAAAAAGCTGTTCCGTGAACAACCAAACACAAACACCAACAAAACATGCAAGTCACTATATTATTTAACGAACGATCCCGATAACGTAAGCGGATCAATCAGATATTCAGCCGTTGCCATGGCAACCGACCCAATGACAGTAATAGAAGCACTATCAATCTATTGTGAACTATACTATCTATCTATTATCGGTAGTATATTTATAGAAGTATTAATTATAGATTTTTTCTATTTAGATTTGTTTACGCGTGATTTGAATGTAGGTCAGCATTGTGATTAGGCATAGGTGTTTATTTGACAGCAATATGGCCGCCTGTCATTTTGACAGGTTTGTCAGTGTCATGTCGCCTGCGGCAAGGATTACTTGTGCAGTGGCTATAGCCTACGATTTTATCTGTTTGAACGACGTGATTGAGACACATTTTTTCGCATGAATATTAATAAAATTAGTAAGAGACTTGAGTCATGAATTCCTTTCGCATTTTATATAAATAAACTACTTCCGATTAGTCACCACCTGTTTAAAGAAAGCTTTACAAATAACGGAACGGCAAAACCATTTGATATTAGGATACCTACCAATGCTTAATATTTTTATATTTCCGTAAGACCTACGTGATTGGAATAAACCGCTTTATAATCTTTCTATATACGGCATTGATAGTTGAAATAATTTTCTAAGTATTTATTACAGACCCACGTGGACGACAAAGGTCAATGAATTTTGGTGGGAACATATTTTTTCTTCATCCTGTCCTTGTTTTTAAGGCTGTCAATTTTATCTCATCCTAATAGATATATTTTTTTGACAAAGTATATTGAAATTGAAGATTAGTTTAGTAGGTTTTTCATTTTAATCAAAAAGCCTACTAAATAAAGATGTCCGCCAATAATTTGAGCACGTAATAATGCACCTTTGTCTCCCAACCCTTGCGCTGCAGCGTCCTAAACAAAAGCCATCCGTCATAGGCGACGTGACGTCAACAAACATTACCTGCCCAAGTTTAGTCGTTAGTCCCCGAGTCATTAGTCACTGGGATTACATCCGTTCACACGTCTCGTATTGATTGCACGGTCATATTGACCGGGCGTTTACATTCGGAATTATTTCCTAATAACGCGCACGGAGGGTTAGGTGGGATGGGAATTTTAATATGGGTTACCCTGCAAATTCCTATTTTGGGAATACCTC
Source organism: Heliothis virescens (assembly GCA_002382865.2). Lineage (NCBI taxonomy): Eukaryota > Metazoa > Arthropoda > Insecta > Lepidoptera > Noctuidae > Heliothis > Heliothis virescens. The sequence continues at coordinate 13,426,252 of NWSH02000437.1, read as the reverse complement.
GTAACGTTTTGGTGGGATCTTTGGTGTGGGTATGAAGAACTAAATCGTACGTGTTTTTATAAGTGGGCTTTTGGACCGTACCCGTAGGAAATAGTTGTGCTTGAGTCACCTATAGTACGTACAAAATAATATCCAAATATATAAAACAAAGGTGACTGACATAGTAATCTATCAACGCACACCCAAACCACTGAATGGGCTAAAATTTGGCATGCAGGTAGATGTTATGACGTAGGCATCCGCTAAGTAAGGATTTTCCAAAATTCCCACGTTACGGAAAAAGACGGGATTTTAAGTTTTGCGCGGGCGAAGCCGCTGGCATAAGCAAGTTTAAGCATAAGTTTGTTCGTGTAAGAGTCCTATAGTAGGGTGAGTGTGTAGGTACCTATCTATCATCCATCCTTCCCTGTCAGCCTTCACACTATTATTCATATGTTCTTTCACCTGTTTTTCTCCCTCCTCCCTTAGCCAATACACATTTGTATCAATCACACTACTCAGTTAATTAATTATTTCTATACAGACGCGAAAATATATGTAAGAAACTAGCTTCTGCAAGCGGCTTCACCCGCTTCCCGAGGGAACTATTTCCCGTACCCGGGTAAAGTAGCCTATGTTGTTCCTCCAGGTCTATTCTATCTCTGTACCAAATTTCATCAAATCAGCTCACTGGTTTAGGCGTGAAAGCGTAACAGACAGACCGAGTAACTTTCGCATTTATAATATTAGTAGGGAAGTAGGGATAGATACGACTCGACTATATTCACACAAAGTTACATGTTTGAACTTTACTTTTGACTTTTTTCCCTAAAAAATAATCCTTTTTAAAACCCAATCTGATATCCCATTGATAAAATTTCCATACAGGTGTATTTTTAAAGGCACGCACTTTAATAGAGGCTCTCATTATGTTATTATCATAATATTGTTATTACACTGTCTGCCATAATACGTGTAACTAATAATATCATAGCAAACGAGCGGGAACACGCGACTGTTACGTCATATCGAAAACTAACAACACCTGTATGTTATGAGGATTTTATGAGCATATAACTTATATGTAGTAAATTTGTAAGAGCTACAATGCAACTAAATAAAACATTGAACATATCGAGGTATTCACAGCTTCAAAATACTGGATAAATAATTATGAAAGAAACACAGGTTAAACAAACCTTGTTTAAGCAGGTCTGATAATCACTAGGTACACCATCTGGAGCAAACATGGTCAATGCTCATATCTTCTGAGAAATCTGTTGATTTGCTTACAAGAGATATAATTTTGACGTTAGCTCCATACAAATAATGTCAAATTCCTATCTCTAGTAAGCAAAACTACAGATAGTTAGAATAATGAGAACGCCCATTCATCAGTCGATGGACAATAAAAACATATACCGATGATAGATTCGACTCCGAGGAACACCTCCATATTTTATACTAGTTTCCGCCAGCGGTTTCACCCGCGTTCCCGTGGGAACTACTGCGCGCACCCGGATAAAAAGTAGCCTATAACCTTTCTCCATAAATGGGCTATCTAACACTGAAAGAATTTTTGAAATCGGACCAGTACTTCCTGAGATTAGCGCGTTCAAACAAACAAACTCTTCAGCTTTATAATACAAGTATAGATGTGAGAAGATGCCTTAATCAGTCATTGGACAGTAAATACATGACAGAGTTAAGTAAGTTTACTTAACTTTAATAATAACCTACATGCCTTCCAAAAGTACACTGTAACACCTGACAAGACTACTTTTAAACTAACATCTTCATCCCACGTTATTTTCAGAATAGTGATACTCCCCAAGGCTTTCCTCACGAGTCTTTTAGACTATATTATATAACATATAATGTAATATATAGGAGACAGATACGGTTCAAAGGTCAAGTATTTATATGCTTTATGTTGCTACCCTTCAGTTCGAGCGTAGAGGTCCATTTTTACCTTATTTAAAATTAGAATGTTTTATTTTTTCATTGTATGGTCACTTAAATATTTATGGCATTGTCTGGATAAGGTCTAGTGTTTAAACCGCAAATAGATCGTAAATTTAGGTTATAATTTTATCAATGACAAGCTCCCATAAAATAAGCTATATGACCATGGTCACCTGATCAATATCCAAAAGAATTCCCTTTTATAATTTGCCAAAAATTTTGCACCTACCAAGAATTTATACAAACTGCACACTGCACTGCTATAAAATGCATAATTAGTACTTAAGAAGGTCAAACCGAATCAGGGCTTTTCGGTCATCAGCCCATCAAAATGTCATATAATAATGTTCTAAAAACGACAATCTTACGACGTTTTAACCCTACACTGCGGGCATGACAGCGATCTAAAATGTGCTGTACCTATGCCAAATAAATTCGTTCGAAGGTCGAGGGTTATTTGAGTCATTCTGTGAAAGCATGCACAAATACGATACGTAATGCTGTTTATTTTGTTAAAATAGTTCTTATGTAAGAGGGTCGAAGGTCGAAAATCGTGTGTTACGGCTGAAAACTAGACTAGGTTGGTGTACTTAGGCTCTTGTTGGCTCCTACAGAAAATTTTGTGATTTATTTACATGATTTTGAAAATGCCTTCTAGAATATTCTATTAATTCTCAATGTCAATATGATCTTATCTATTCTAAAGTTTACAGCAAAAATATATTGTAAAAAAAGTAAGGTTGGTTGGTTTTGCGATTGTTAAGGAATTTAGGCAAATATTTGCGAATTGACTCATAGCATAAACTAACACACAAAAGGTAAACAAATTACAATTTTTACCAGAATTTCCTTTAAAAGTTCATACGGCTTAATCTAACGGGTATCTAAAAGGCGTTGGTTCTTGAATATTAATAGAGAAAAAATATATTTTTTATTCAACAGTAAATTGATGAGCCGTTGCATATTGTGTGTAACGCACTTTCTAGAAGTTTCCACAAATTGCTTTTTAAGTACAGTCAGTTCTTAAAGATACTTTAAATCTCACCAGCTGTTTATAAAATAACAATGGCGTATATTTAGAATGTCATACGTTTCACCTCGCGTCGAGAAAGTCACGTGTCGGCTTGTGAATTACCACGGTAATCGTATTATCGAAATAATGCAAATGGCTATTACGTCATTGATGACGTAACGATAGCGCACTGAAGTATGCTCTATTTATGAGGAAAATGTTGTCTGAGAAAATATTTTTTGTAACTTACGAAATACTGAACTGGGATGCAGTGACATACCTGTAAACAAAATAAGTAAAACATTAATAGGACTCATTATAAACACTATAAACAATTTTATTTAATGTACGGTCTCCATAAATAACATGTTCGAATAAAAATGTCAGTATAATCACAGACTAGCCCATAACTAAACGATTTTACCCAAAAAAATCGGGGACACATAAGTACGTAAAACGAACTGTCCGACGCCAACAAGTCAAGCTAAATGTCCTCGTTAATAGAAGCCAGCACCCGATACCTCCCAACAAAGGCACAGTTAACTTTATGGGACGCTCATAAGCGTGTACGCATCTTTATGTAGGTGTCTGATACCGGGTCAACGACCTCGCGGCCCCGACACGCAATTCCGAATCTTCGGTCACTTGTTTCCAACAGATTAATGGCCACTATTCATATCGTGGCTGTTTGCTGTCCCCCGGCTGAATACGGATTCTCTCGCTATTTGTATTAGAACACGATTTCGTAGCCGACTGTACATGTACTCGTGAACCCAGTTTGTTCGTGAGCGTACAAAATTATTCATTCCTTTTTCAACACTTCAAAGAACGAGGCGTAGAGAAACAAGTAATTTAGGTAATTGTATCAAACGGCAGCCATACGAACATAAAATATGAATACACCTAGGGTGTTCGGNTGTGAGAAGATGCCTTAATCAGTCATTGGACAGTAAATACATGACAGAGTTAAGTAAGTTTACTTAACTTTAATAATAACCTACATGCCTTCCAAAAGTACACTGTAACACCTGACAAGACTACTTTTAAACTAACATCTTCATCCCACGTTATTTTCAGAATAGTGATACTCCCCAAGGCTTTCCTCACGAGTCTTTTAGACTATATTATATAACATATAATGTAATATATAGGAGACAGATACGGTTCAAAGGTCAAGTATTTATATGCTTTATGTTGCTACCCTTCAGTTCGAGCGTAGAGGTCCATTTTTACCTTATTTAAAATTAGAATGTTTTATTTTTTCATTGTATGGTCACTTAAATATTTATGGCATTGTCTGGATAAGGTCTAGTGTTTAAACCGCAAATAGATCGTAAATTTAGGTTATAATTTTATCAATGACAAGCTCCCATAAAATAAGCTATATGACCATGGTCACCTGATCAATATCCAAAAGAATTCCCTTTTATAATTTGCCAAAAATTTTGCACCTACCAAGAATTTATACAAACTGCACACTGCACTGCTATAAAATGCATAATTAGTACTTAAGAAGGTCAAACCGAATCAGGGCTTTTCGGTCATCAGCCCATCAAAATGTCATATAATAATGTTCTAAAAACGACAATCTTACGACGTTTTAACCCTACACTGCGGGCATGACAGCGATCTAAAATGTGCTGTACCTATGCCAAATAAATTCGTTCGAAGGTCGAGGGTTATTTGAGTCATTCTGTGAAAGCATGCACAAATACGATACGTAATGCTGTTTATTTTGTTAAAATAGTTCTTATGTAAGAGGGTCGAAGGTCGAAAATCGTGTGTTACGGCTGAAAACTAGACTAGGTTGGTGTACTTAGGCTCTTGTTGGCTCCTACAGAAAATTTTGTGATTTATTTACATGATTTTGAAAATGCCTTCTAGAATATTCTATTAATTCTCAATGTCAATATGATCTTATCTATTCTAAAGTTTACAGCAAAAATATATTGTAAAAAAAGTAAGGTTGGTTGGTTTTGCGATTGTTAAGGAATTTAGGCAAATATTTGCGAATTGACTCATAGCATAAACTAACACACAAAAGGTAAACAAATTACAATTTTTACCAGAATTTCCTTTAAAAGTTCATACGGCTTAATCTAACGGGTATCTAAAAGGCGTTGGTTCTTGAATATTAATAGAGAAAAAATATATTTTTTATTCAACAGTAAATTGATGAGCCGTTGCATATTGTGTGTAACGCACTTTCTAGAAGTTTCCACAAATTGCTTTTTAAGTACAGTCAGTTCTTAAAGATACTTTAAATCTCACCAGCTGTTTATAAAATAACAATGGCGTATATTTAGAATGTCATACGTTTCACCTCGCGTCGAGAAAGTCACGTGTCGGCTTGTGAATTACCACGGTAATCGTATTATCGAAATAATGCAAATGGCTATTACGTCATTGATGACGTAACGATAGCGCACTGAAGTATGCTCTATTTATGAGGAAAATGTTGTCTGAGAAAATATTTTTTGTAACTTACGAAATACTGAACTGGGATGCAGTGACATACCTGTAAACAAAATAAGTAAAACATTAATAGGACTCATTATAAACACTATAAACAATTTTATTTAATGTACGGTCTCCATAAATAACATGTTCGAATAAAAATGTCAGTATAATCACAGACTAGCCCATAACTAAACGATTTTACCCAAAAAAATCGGGGACACATAAGTACGTAAAACGAACTGTCCGACGCCAACAAGTCAAGCTAAATGTCCTCGTTAATAGAAGCCAGCACCCGATACCTCCCAACAAAGGCACAGTTAACTTTATGGGACGCTCATAAGCGTGTACGCATCTTTATGTAGGTGTCTGATACCGGGTCAACGACCTCGCGGCCCCGACACGCAATTCCGAATCTTCGGTCACTTGTTTCCAACAGATTAATGGCCACTATTCATATCGTGGCTGTTTGCTGTCCCCCGGCTGAATACGGATTCTCTCGCTATTTGTATTAGAACACGATTTCGTAGCCGACTGTACATGTACTCGTGAACCCAGTTTGTTCGTGAGCGTACAAAATTATTCATTCCTTTTTCAACACTTCAAAGAACGAGGCGTAGAGAAACAAGTAATTTAGGTAATTGTATCAAACGGCAGCCATACGAACATAAAATATGAATACACCTAGGGTGTTCGGCTTACAAAACTTGTACGGGTATTAGCCACTTACAATGTGGATTACGCCGGGGCGGGCGTGTTGTGATATACGCCAGCCTTTGTGCAAGTGGACCTTGAGTAAAATGAGAATTCGCTAAGTCCCGGCAAATTGAAAACGTTCCAGCTGAGCGGGAAGTCAGGCCGTAAAACGGTACCGAGCTACCGAACGTCGGATCGCATTAACCAGGGCCCTTTGTCGACGACGCTCGACGCGTATCGCCCTTTCACTACCGTTTACAGACATTGCTGTGCGCTCAGATAACGAGGAACAAAGCGCTCCCGACTAGCGAATGCCAATTCGGAAAATGCTCAGTCACCCCTGCGCGCAACTGTCGGTGTCGGTGCGACGTGCGGCGACGCGCGGCCGCACCACGCACCGCAGCGCACTACCCACTACTTGAATTTCGATGATATTTCATTTGAATTTGGATTTGCCGAATAAGCCGGCGTCGGTAAAGCCGGCTTCAGTTATTTATTACGTCATTAGTGGTGTGTTAGTGCACAATGCTTTATCAACGTATTGTTTTACTCTATGTTATGGATATGCGCTGAAGTTTTGTCTGCACATCCGATGTTTATACACTATTAATCTTATACAAGCATAAAACAGTAGCCAAAACAATTTCAAGTGTTGATCTAGTAGAGAAAGTGGGGAAAATGTTACGTATATCAATGGCATTTTGTCTCCGTAACAAAATGTAGTGTCGACAGATACGGAACGATTATCATCACGTAATGTTCAAAGGAAATGGAGCAATAAATGTCGTTGTCCTGGCCCGAAGGTCACAAGCGGGCCGCGTGGACACAACTTAGTTTTCATATATTTTCCTTGAAAGCGTTATTTTCTTGGTGTTATTTGTTTGGCTCGCAGCGCTACCTCTTCTAAAACGAGTCGATATTGCACCTTTGTTATTCCAAGTTTCTATAACAACAGATTCTCTACACGTCTTTTCAATTTGAGTCCCTGATTGTTTTCCCTGCATTTCGACTTCAAAATAAATTGGTGAGCTGTTTACATTTTAGTAGCAAAACAAGGTAGTAAAGCGTTCGGCTCGGTTCTAAATTCAAGTTATAATTGAACGAGACGGTCGCAAGCGTTCACGGCATTCAGAAAATTCGCTGACAAGAAAAACTGGGAGTAAATCAAGGCGCGTTTCACAGACACGGTAAAGTTAATTAGATTCCGCAGCCGCCATGAAGGGAGAGCCTCCGCCATCGCCGCGCGGCCAATAAACACTACCCAGCGTAGTAGTTTGTAGAAATCGTCTAACCGACGAACGAAGCGTATCGTTCGCGGACTTTCAGATTGGTTCAGATACGCGCGTAGGGCGTTGACCTCGGCGCGCGCGCATGTTCGCACACAGCTCTCGGCACAAACATGGTTAAAAATAGCTGGTGACGTCACTTGTTTATCATCGTACGCAAGGTTACGAGCGGCGACCACGAGCGGAGCATGCCGCTGCGCCCGCGCACACCACCACAACTCAAGTGAGGGCCGCTGGAAATGCACCAGGCGATACTGCACTCATCATTACAACACGTAATTATAATCTCAAACCGTGTAGGTATTTTTTACTTCAGTGCAAAATCTCTCAAACAGTGTAATTCAGAGGCATTTCAAACATTCTAGAACAATGTTCAAAATGCAAAAGAATTCACTGATACCTTTATGAATTGCATTTTAAAATCTTATCTTAATTAATAGAGTTTGTTAAAAAAAATCAGAAGGTCTCAACAATGACATATTTTTTAGTTGTTTATTAAAAACAATTGTATAGCGTAGAATTGCTGCACCTATTCGAATAATCTAGAAACGTAAAAAATATAGATTTAATCATGACAGAATGGAGTCTTTTTAGTTCAAGTTAATAAATACCCATAAATAAATAATTTTATTAAATCTGTCTAGCCAACTGAATTAATTTAAAATTCTAAAAAAAAACACACAATTTAAATTAAAAAACAACTAAACATTTCTCAATTCAAACTGGGAAACGATAGAGTTCGAAATTCGAAAGGAAAAAAAAAAAAACAAATTTACATACACGCAGGTCTACCAACTTTAAAATATTTCACGCTCATCTCCAAATATTTTTTTCTACGGTACATCGAACTGTGTGGTGGTAAATGGCCGCTTATCCTAAAAGATTTAGAAGCCGCTGTTATAACAAATGTAAACATCGTACACATAGTGCCCCGTTAATCGTTATGTAAACTACTGGGCTATTTACTTGGGCCCACACTGTATTTCATGTGTGAATAATAGAAGAATTGTTGATATCGTTTTGATTTGTATACTACCGTACATTATTATCGAATTATGGGGAATATTGATGTATAAACTACCAATGATAAAATTATTCCTACGTCTAGCTAGACAATTCGGTTTTCTTCAAATTTGATTCGAGTTGTATTTTACCGTAACTAACATAGGTATTTTTATAATGTTGTACGGACGACAGCAGGCCAACTTACCTGAATCTGCAAAATTTTACCAATCAAATCTATTGCAAAAATTTGACAGATTGAACTTAATGTGCCGTCGTCTGTACTCGTATCATCGTGAAACAATAAAAATTATAAGAAATTTTACAGCAGGCCATGTCTATACAAAAGACAAACTCTACATTGAAATGGAAGCCATTCTTGCGACAAAACTGTCGTCACTAATCTTGCTCATGCTTCATTTATCCAATATAAGTTCATTTAATATTATTGCGGATCGATCCCTCTAGGCGAGGGCGGGAACCATATAAAGTGACATCAACTGTCACATTTGACATATGTCAAAGTCGATACATGAGCAAGAAATAGTTATAAGAAACTGCTTGCAAAGCGTTTCGTTACCGTTTCTCGTTTCAGACGTAACTTTAGTTGATCATTTTTCTTTTCACTCAAAAGGAAATGTTAAGAGTATTTTTGTATAATTGAGTTCGTAGAAAAATTTTCAATTAGATATGTATAAATTCAGATTTAAAAAGTAGGTTATTGTAGCGTTAAAAGTATCCCAATATCAAAACCGCGCAAAAAAACATCACCGTTAGCAAATTCAAGCATATTAGCACTGCAACTATCAATATTCACACACAAACTAGAAATACAAACTTATGTTTGTTCGCTATAGAGTATAATGCACGATATATGAGTGCTAAGTATTGAATTATGAGTCCAAGTCGTTTATAGTCAGACAAGCAAAAAACTTAATTGGTTACAACAATAGCCCATAGTTGAGGAGTAACCGAACAATCACTTAAGCCATGGCCGACCTTTGAACTGACACCCACGAGCGATATTCAGAGCTAAATAATAGCTAGACTAGACATGTTTTCTCTTTTTTGTCTAGTGTCTAATATAAAGTCAGTTTTGGAGATGTGAAATTAAATCTCACTGACAAATTGAAGCTATATTATTGATGAAGTTGATTGTTTTACTAAATTCATGACCTCTATGATATCCCACATTTGCCCAATCACCCGAGGACTTTAAACCCTATAAAAGGTCATGAAATTATTTCATCAACTGACGGGTCATCCAGATTCAAACTCCAAAAAGAATCTTCCAAATACTGAACCTAAAATGCATTAAAATTCCTGACTCACAAATAGAACACCTAACAAATTACGCATACAATAACAGCAGACAGACAGACCGCATTTAATTCATAAACTAAAGCAACGCGTCATTTCGTACTTGAGCTAATTTATGTAGTACACAGGTACCAGTGCTATTGTTTCAAACATACCTGCCCTTACCAGACTGCCGATTGTCTATAGATAAGCCTGGCACAGACAACCACGTATAAAGAATATGAAGAACATGATAAATAAATATGGCTACTTTATTCGGTTTGTTGGTGGAAAAATGTTTGCTGGGAACTTATGGATTTGGGACAGAAAATCAAAATCAGAAAGCATTTATTCAAAGTAGGCTGAAAACAGCACTATTCGAATGTCAAAATTACATAAGACGCCAAAAAAACACCCGCCCTTCACCACTTCGTATGTGTTTTTTGCTCAGAAGAAGTGGCGGAACAAACTCCCCAGCAATGTGAGAAAAGGATACTTTCTATTTAGTAAGAGCTTGGGGATATTCAAGGAGAGTAACCATCTGAAACATGGCTAGTCCAGCACTTGTTCATCCTCATTCGTAAAACTGACTTTCAACTTTCAGCCTGTATCAATCATAGGGTCCAATTTTGCATGTCGTACGTAAGAACTAACTTCGCTTATGGTAACAGGTATTACATAAAGGCCATCTGAAAGAATATATCTAAGAGTTGTATAATATTTCACTGTCAGCATCGCAATAATTATTATTTACTTTCCTGTTATAAATAACTGGACTGTGATTCATGCAGTGCTTTGTTGACCTTCGCGAGGGATGTCGACCATACAGTGAGTTTATTTATGTAATAATATTATTATCGTACTGATTGTTATCTTCTTTAGGGTGGTATTTAAACGCAAATCAAAAAATATCCTTTTTCTATGCAAAAAAAATCCGAATTCTCATCAAAATTACTGATTGCGCAGCAAAATATTCAACGCAAAATATCACAAAAACACACTACAATTTATTTTCGCAGCGTACAGCGATTTTTCCTAAAGCAAAAGCTTTTTTATTAATGCACAGCTAATAATCTTAATGCACATCATACATGTTAACTCTTTTTCTTTTAAATAAAGCTTCTATTTTTATATTATTTACAGCAGATTTTCTAAATAAAACAGCATTTTATTAGTCACAGTCTTCTTATTATTTATTTATTATCACATAATGAGATCAGCAAAAAAAATATAAAATTAGATACAAAATTGTATTTTTAAAGCGTAATTATTAAAGGTATAAGGGCAGTTGTAATTAGCAATTTTGGTAAGCTAAAAATTATGAATGGCACGTTTAATAACTATTTCAGCAGTTAAAACTAAGCAGTAAAATATACAAAAATGAGTAATAAAAAGTAATGAAATGGATCAGTGAATATATAATTGAGCAGAAAAATAATTAAATGAGCGGTAAAAAATATTAAATGAGCAGTTACGTGTGGGCAGTAATAAATCGGAATTTCTCTAATCTCTTCTCTAATTCTATAAACAATGATGTAGTAAAATGCAAGCAAGCAGGCAACATGCAAGCAAGCATGCATCATGCAGCAGGCATGATTTCTGTCATGGCTCCGGCGCTGCGGGGCTCCGGCGGCCCCACGCGAGTTTATCGTCGCAGATAGCTTTAACGCTCACCACCGCAGCTTCGGCTTGCTGGCCGGCTGAGCCGGCCAGCCTCAGCCGCGGTGGCGAGTGTTACAACCACCTGCTCCTCAACTCGCGGGCCGCCTCGCACCTCCGCGCCTACGCGATTTTGAATTACACTCTAGGGGTAGGGCAGACAAGACTACGTGGAGTCGGATTTACAGCGATTCGTTTTTGCCATTAAAACCTAGTTTATGACAAACTTGTTACTGATAATGATTTCCGGAAATAAAAATTTAGGTAACGAAACGGAGCCTTCTTTTTTTGAACGACCTAGCGCCTATCTCTATCTTACTTGCTCGCGCCACTCTGCACTCCAGTGAAAAAAGTGCGCGAAGCCGCGAACCTTTTTCGGTTAATTTGTTCTGCTTTTAGAAATAATGCAATGAAAAAGGATTTTTTTGTTACAATAATCATTTAATTTGCCGAGCATGACTTCTTGAAAATTAGGACAAATGTGATGAACAGGTTTTGTTCTACTTACTGGTTAATATGCGACTGAGATAGTTATTTTGCTTCGAAATATGGAAAATTTGCTGTGCAGTTAGTATTTCTGCTATGTATGTAGTATTTTTGTACAAAAATAAATTTAACTGTATTGCATTACGAGAAAAAAAGTAATGTCATATTGATGTATAATTTCGAATAATCTGCAGTTTGAGTTTTGCTAAACATTAAGTTTATTTGTAGTGAAGTAAGTTATTTGATGTAAAAAAGAGTATAAATGATGAGTATGTATTGATAGACGATTATTTTATTTGATATGCAATTTATTATATCCCATTTCTTTATACCTTTCCTTCCCTCTGGTATATGTTAGCTTATGCCCGCGGTTTCATCTGCGGCCCATAGCAACAACTGCAACAACTGGATAAAAAGTTGCCTACACGTTATTCTACACTAATTTATTAGCTTTATTATAGACAATCAAAAACGATGCTACAGTTTTTGCGTGAAAGAGTAACAAATATCCTGGACAAATGGATTCAATCATGGATATATTCGAGTTTCTTGACAACTGACTAAAACTTAACACTTTGAAATATATTTTTGCTAGGAAGTACTTACTTTCACAAATCTGAATACCTAAAAAGAATTACAAACTTTAGGGATTTCAAAAAGTATTTCACTAATTAGTTTCAAGTCCCTATGTTTTATAAACAGGCAAAAATAACAAAAGGCAGCTCGTACCTAAAAAAAAGAGTCTAATTAACATCGAAGTCATTCCGGCAGTTCAGCCCAGTGCACGGGTGACAACCCTAACCCGCGAATGATGTGACACTTAATAATGTATGTGCATATGCATTCATTACTCGTTCCCGCAGCGCTGAGCAAAACATCGCGAGGGTCACGGGTTCAAAGATCGCGTTATTATGTAACTGCACCCTGTTTCACTGCCTACTGCTGATTCTTCTAAAGAAATTAATGCCACATGTCGATTTAACTTTCTTATTCAACCTTCGTGCTAGGGTTTAGAAGTCTACCAAGAATTTTGGGACAAAGCCCTACCGAGGTTTCGATGACTGTATGTACTTCGATTTAAGAGACGCAACGCAGAAGTCACAGACATTTAAGTAAGTCAAGGTTCCTCACGGAATAAAAAATCAGTTTCCTCGTGATGTTTTCCTCTACCTTCAGTCAACGATAACGTCAAAAACGTGTAAACTAGAACATTGCATACTACTTGGAGTCTGACAACTAGTCTACACAGAGGGTTTCAGCTTGCACGGGTAGCTGAATTGAGGAGGTCAGATAGGCAGTCACTCCATGTAAAACACTGGTACTCGGCTGCACCCGGTTAGACTGGAAGTCGACCCCAACATAATTGCATACTACTTCAAAATTTTCAGCTCTTGCTAGACTTTACTTTTATACTCCACCATATTCAACTCTTTAAAAGACCTTTGCCTCTTGAAAACCATCACGATTTCGGAGCCAAGCTGCACCTTCCAATTCAGCAGTCACTTACATTAGTCGTGATATGCCAACCTCCAAATTGCAACAAAGGTGACAGTTACCGCCTGTCGGCTAGATTTTTTACGAGTCCTATTGCAAACCCGTGTAGATGACGTCACGCAGTTGTAGGTCATCCATCAAGGTCCATCGATTGTGACTGCGATATTGTTTGATGCGGAATGCAGGTGCATTTGTTACGTGCAGAGATCATGACTATTTTTATTTCAATTATTTATTCGAATCTGATAAATCACAAATTCTCGTATTTTTGGATTAACTAAGAAACTAAGTACAGGAATCTAAATACTCGTTTAATTCATCCTATCAAAGTGTACAGTAGCTCCGAGACAAACGATGTCAGTGGTAATATAATTACACATCAATTCCATCCATTACTAGCCCGACCATATTCCAGTGTCGAATGCACAAGCCAACGCAATGACAATACTATTAACTCCACTGATAGATCTGCCACGTAATTCCGTTTGATTGATCGACAGTACTATCATCATAGACTACAGCTGATGTCCCTAAAATAATCAGTCAAGTGATAGAAGATATAGTACGAGTGTACAGGTGTAGGTCACACCCATTGATAACTGGCAACATTGTACCACAGCTGTTCAATGTTTATAAGAATCCTACGCTAAATTAGTCACGGCTCAGCCCTACTTTGTAACGTTGGCGTTCACTGAAACTAGGCTAAAACAAAAAACGTGAACATACATAAATTACAACCCAATGATTACGTAACAATGCTTTCGTCGAAGAAATGTGACAGTATCCCCGTGCGTCCGTGACACGTTTTCATTTCGACCTACAGTTATAAAGATCATCTAATCCCGTTTAAATTTACAGCCGGAGGACTAAAATGTATAAGAACAAAGAGATTTTGTAAGCCAGTAACAATGATGAATGGCATCCTGCAAATAATTGTCCTTCGGAGCTAAGGGCGGGGCGCGAGGGGTGCCGGGCGCGCGGGGAGGGTGCGGCGGTGGGCGCGGCAGGGCCGTGACGTCACGAGCCCTGCGGTCGTCGACCCGCGCGGAACAGCTGAGCTGACAGCGGGCGAGATGTGCAGGTTACGCAGTGTGCGGTGCGCGCCGCCACCTAACGGTATTACTAATTAAGGTTTTAGCGCCACTGACCGAGTTTTTATTGTAAACAGGTTGTACTGATGCCTGTGCACTGTGCACTGCAAGGGTTCGCCTCAGTTCGTACTGCATGCGTAATTGCAAGTAACCAGTTTTTTGCGTTGTTGTGTAAGTAAACCGAACTCGTATTTACATAAGGAACACGCGAACAGATAGCGCTATCTACGAACGCTATTGTTGGCAAAACAGGTTATCGGTTTATGTAACGAGTCATTGACCTATAATATCAAAATAAAGAGTTATCACATCGCGATCCGTTTGCTCCCGTCAACCGGGAAGTTGGGCTTTTTCGAACATCTCTTGGAACCGCACTTGACAGAACAGACGGCTAATTTAAATTTGAAGCCTCCCTCTGGTTTCCTAAGAGTCTCCAAGTTTCAAGGTCGGGGTCTTTAAGATATGATAATGAAGACTGGTTTCCAGCGGCTCGCGCACCCACTTCAGACATTGTCGAAGGAGTTTAGCTTGAATTGGAGCTCCATTTGGAAGCTTTTAAAGTTAATTTAGACACGAGGTTTGAATCAAGGTGATTTTGGTCTTAAACATTTTTGAAGCTTTATAGTACGATTTTGACGAACCCAGATTTTCCGTAGTGTTTATTTGGGAAAATCTGATAGCTATTGGTTCTCGTTATTTGGATAACTACTGCGTAGCGTGAGGGTATCCGGGATGACCCGATGACCTGAATTGGGTCGCTGGGGACTGGAGTATTCTCGTACAGTAAGGCAAAAAAGTGCGTTTTGAATAGAGAACCTTTAGCATATCAATTTGTTGGAGGAATATCGATTCCTGAGATTGGAACTACTTCGATAGAGGATAGAAATGTCGTTAAGCGTTCTTATTTATTTAGGACTAAGATATCCCTTTTCGCCACGTGTTCCTTTCTAGTCCTCTGCAAAGTTGTATTGGGGGTACATCGCAAATTTGAGTTTTTTTGTTGAAGTAAATTGGTGATTGAATCAATTTTCCTTGTGTGATTTTTGGTAATTTATTCAGTTAGACAATGGCTGTTAAATCGATTGTAAAATCTGTCTCAAATATTTTTAATATCGGCTTAAATCCATTCAACTCTATAGACGTCAAAGGACCGCTACACAGACTCATGGAATTATGCAGATCCCCATAATGTTGCCAAACTTGCTTTCAGTTGAGGAAAAAATTGGAATAATTTTTCGTAGAGAAAACTCAAACGTTTTTTATTTGGACCAAATGATTCTTAAGGGATATAGGATAAAATATTTTATTCTTTTTGTTATCCTATCGCTTTTGGACAAACATAATTTAGAATTTGGGTAGCTTAGTATAAGATGTAGTGAAGGCCTCTCATTTTATATTTATTCAATCGATAGCTCGCGTCTCGTTTGGATAAGCAGCTTGGCAATTGTTTCGAGGGCTACGTTTTGTGGATTAAATTGAAAGGTTGTACGGAAATAAAAATTAAGTGATTATGCACGTAAAATCTGAACAACGTTTCAGGGAACACAATACTAGTTTGTCCAGCAATTTTTGATAAACAATACATCAAATACATAGTAACACTTCAATTAAAGCCAATTAAAATAATAAGCTATTGTTGCCACGCTCCACAAAGTTGGTCGGGCTAACACAATTGTAAATTGTGACATTATCGCCATCGAAAAACATAGACCGGTCTTTGTTTCACATAATAATCTATTCGAGCCATACGATATGGGGCCTGAAAATTTATGTGCACCGTGGACTCCAAAGTTTGTAATATGTTGAACGAAGCTTTTTATATTGCACTGCATTTGGAAATATGTTATTGACATCGGTAGTAACATTTACAATAATTTACATGTAACATTTAATCTTAGATAAAGAGTCGATCACTTCCCTTGAAGCTATGTAAAATATTTTGGCAACACTAGATTTAGATAGTAGAAAGACAGATGACAATTTCATGTAACTCCACGCTCAAATAGCAGGAACACTGAACAAATATGAGCCAAAGAAAGGTTGAGTACCATTGATCTACACGACACACGAGCACTGGCATTGTTTGCGCTCCTAATACAGGACAGACGGGATTACAATATGGCAGTCTGTTTGTCCGGGTACTTAAGGGAGTTTAATAACGTCGCGTTCCCGTTTTACACCATTGTTTGCCATAATATTAAGGTCCTCGGCCTCCGCTAAATGGAGATTGGGGATTTTTTCGTCTGCCCCATGAAATTTTATGGCCCTGTTTATTTTTGTTCGAGTGACCGGGAAATATTAAGGACTGCCCAGGGAACAAAGGGTCAGGTGACTCCAGAGGGTATTATTTCACCTCAATTGAATAATATTAAAGGTGTTTTAATTTATTTATTCGTTTGTCTTGGGAAAGGTTGGTTATCTTATCAAGAAAGAGATTATGTTGCTATCGCAAAGATTCTTCATGTGCATAACTGACAAACTGATAATAATATCATCATCAATCGAATTAAATTGATATCTAGGTAATACAATCGCAGTTTTAGATTACAGTGCAATATTTAGAAATAATATAACCGTGTCGAGTCTAGCAATTCCACAAACATAATCTTTGAAAGAATAATTCGTTGAAAACAGCAAAAACATATTTTTTCTATCTACAAAAAAACATTGCCTTGAGTCTACCGCGTAAACAAGGCCCTAGTCTGTTTTCTAAAATGTGTACGAAACTCGAAACTTATATTAACAGAAGTTTTAGAACTAATATAAAGTGTATTTTTAAAGCGGCGCCTGGCAACAGACCTTGTATTTCAGCTGTGGAAGGTATTTAGAAAGTTAATTAACTTTTACACGTGAAGTTTTCAGAAATTTTCCCAATTGGTCCTGGGTGCCGCCATGATAGTTATGTTTTCGGAACTTAGGACCAATTCTGGGAAATACGTGGAGAGCTTTATAACAAATGGACGTTAACTTTTTTGATGTTTTCAGCTTTATTTTAGCTTAAACAGTTTCCAGAAGAAGTATTTAGCTTTTCGGTGAGTTCTTTAGAATTCTGTCCAGTTTCTATTATTTTTTTTTTAAATATAAATACGCTTTTATTTAGCTTTCAAGCAAGTTACACTTCTATTCCTTTTATTGCGCATATTTTCAATCTCAAAATTACTTTTTCTATAAATTAGGAAAGGTAAGTTTCCATACACCCACAATTTCAATTCCATTCCCATTAAGAACATAAATCAAGTACATATCTACATTCATGGTATATTCAACAGCACATATAATTCGAGTCAATCATCGCCTAGGGTGATTGGCACGCAATGTGCTCTGGCGCCTCCACGTGGTTCAAACGAAACGTTTTTGTGACTACAAAAAACAAGGTAACCGGGCCACCGACCTATCTATGCGTATTTGGAATGTTAGGCGTTCTTTAATACTAGGTATAAAGTAACTGTGATTTTGGAACTGTTAAAAATATTAGTTGTGTGTGTTTTCGATGTATGGAATGAGTATCGGTTACAAAATTGTCTATAGATTTCTACTTTATTACGTGTTTATCAAAGAGGAGATATAAGTCATTCATCTCTCTCACACATCTATTGTTTTACCTTATCTCCTAAGTGCTAACTTTATTTATTACGTGACTTGACAACACGTTTATATGTACGTACGGTTACATAACTCAAAACATCCGTTTCTTGCCACTTCAAATGTCAAAATAAAACATTTTAAATGTCTCCTTCTGGCATTTGGGACCAAAAATATCAAATAAACCCGATTCGATTCCAATTACCTACTGTTAAAGTCAGTTTTATTACAAACACTTTATTGACATTAAAATCCCCCTTTATAAGAAAATGTAATTCGCTATAAGTGTTACGAAGATTGTGAACAAAGCCGAATATTGACAAGCAATTTCGGAGCATTTACGAACCCCTTTTACGGGGGATGCAAAAATTTCTAAATTACCAACACGTATTTCGAGCTGCGAGTCAAAAAGAAAAATCGTTTTACCTTATTTTTCCCGGTGAAAATTGGTTATTACGTTCAAAAGTAGGCCAAGTGGCAACATTGAAACGACATTCAGGTCAGTAGTGCGGGGATGTGAAATATTCCAGCTCAAACCTTGCGTACTGGCATGATATGCTAAATTAAATGTAGCATATCTGATGCACTGCGGGATTCCAGAATTATTCACATTCCTTAGGCTATTAACTGGCCGATTCCCGCGGTTTCACTCGTGCCCTACGGTAATTATATTATTTACCTGAATAAAACCTACTCTATTTTTTTCCAAGAGCTAAAATGTTTTTCCATTCATCAGGAGCATTATGTGACTGCATTTATTTAATTCTTAAACCATATCTTTTATTGAAGTTGCACGACATTTTTTGCATCCCATACATGCGTGGGGTTCGCCCCACATTTGCAACGGAAACGGTTACGGAAGAAAGGGTGACGGAGCAACCACCAACCGGATAGCAAACCGTGGGAGTCCCTTCCAGCCACGATGATGACATGCCCAGGGTTATGGGAAGCCGTAGAAAGTTATATGAGTTCTTTGGATTAATCTTATTCATAAGACTCAAGCACCTAGTCCAGTATGCTAGATCGTTTGAGTATGACTCGACTACTACCTATCCTCTTCACATTTTTTTTATAACACCCGTGTTTGACAAGGATAGACGGAGTTGTCTGCCAGACTGTTGGGCTTTCAGCTGAAACTATAGAAAGTCTAGCCAAAGCTTAAGAAAGGCCAGACGTTTATCTGGTTTCGGGATGTTGTTTCCTGGGGACGCGGCTGGAGCCGCAACGAACTGCTTGTACTTCGCTGTCACTTAATTAATTAACACTGAATACAATAAATTTGGTCGCCTCTATATCCCAACTGTATTAAGCAAAACTCCATCTAAAATCACTGCTTTCATTATTAACACCACCACATCATCCATTAGAAATAAAATTAATATTTTTTACGCTCCACCATTCCCCTCCCTAGTTTCATTACAGAAGGTATGCACTATAGATAGCGTAGCTTCGGAAGCTGGCTTCAATGTCAGGGCCAAGCGTAATGAACCTGCTGACTTGCTTTGTCATCTGTGTGGTTATTAACGAGAATTGTTGGAGATTCATTCGTGTGTATAGAATAGCGAATATTTTATGTAGGTAAGGGACTTTGTTTTTGTGTGAAAAGTAGTTTTTTCTTAATTAAGAGGTAACATTTTTTGTTTGTTGTACCTTAAAGATTCTAAACTATAGAACAGATTTAAAAAATTATATCATTGTTGCACTGAAGCTAGACTGCCCCGAGAAACATAGGCTATATTTTGTCGAAGTAAAGTACGGTGATGACATAGGTGAACGCGAAGGAAACCGCTATTCAATAGGTAATTGAAATACGAGTTATTTAGGGTATATTTGTGTTGTTCCTGCGCATAAATATAGTAATATCAATGATTATTTAACCTCAGCAAACCTTTAAGTTTTCTAAACAAAACAGTCATCAATCTATAAAATCAACAGCAAATTCAAAACAGAATTTGTTTATCGAAATGCCAGAAGCATGTCTCAAACTTTATAAGCTGCTTAACGTTCATCAAGAACTATCTGTAGACTGAACTTGTCTCTAATTTTAACCGTCGTCAAAACCGAAGCCTCTTCAGAGCTCACAATACCTGGAGTACAATGAAACGAACTTGAGGCAAAACCACAGACTGTGGAAGTACAGAAGTCTTGCTTCACGTAAAACGCGCGAAAATTAACGTTATTTGTAATTTTTGGTTGTATTTTCTAAGTTTATTTCTCGTTAGCTCGTCTACCTTCTATCTAATATTATAAAGAGGTAAAAAAAGGTAAAACAAAAAAAAATGTTGAACCAACACTACTGAACCTATTGGAAAAATCGTTCACTGTTATTAAGCTAGACTACATAACACCGGAATGACATTAGTCTATATTCTATTCGAGTACGAAAAGTACTCAGTCCTCAGAAATCAGCTAGTTAAAAATAAAGAAAGTTCTACGATTAATTAACGGTTCCTTAAGCTCAATAAAGCTTAGAAACCGCGTGTCGCCTGAACGCAGCCTAACTTTTCAGTTCACGTAGTCGCCACGCGTCGATATCCATCAATGGCCGGTCTTAAACCATAGTTAGGGAGTTCCTGTCGCTAATCACCAATTAAAACTACTTCGATACTGTTCAAAGTGGTATAATAGATAAAATTATACGGCTATACATACTATTAGTAACAGAACTTCTCAGTTTTCTTAACAAATATACTACGTAGAATTATTAATTGATTAGACTTTTGGGAAGTAACAGTTATAATATTTACCTGTTCTTTGGAACAGGTATTTATGCTACAAGGAACATACCTAATACCTCTCAGTTATTTTCAGTTCCAAAAAAGTTTCTACATAGTACAACTGAAACCACAATCCAGTAGTTTTCCTTTCTTAAAAAGTAATTGAATTCATAGTGTAAGTTTAGTATATGGACAGCATAAACATTTGCTGGTAGGCTATATATTCGGAGCGGGACAAATGGACGGGACGTGACGCTGTGACGCGACGCGCACGTGTTGCGGGACGGCTGCGTGACTGTATAGAGGTGAGTAAAGGTCATGGCACACTGTACCGGCACGGCCACGACACAGCTCCGGCACGGCGTTGTTTCGAATTTTGGCTACCGCTAGCCGCCAGCGCGCTTACGACGCGTCGCCCGCGAGGTGCAAGCGCGCGGTCGGCGCGCCGGCCGCGAGGTGGAAGCTTCTTGTCACACGTTATATGACATTTGCAACTGATTATTGACATTGATTGCGGCGCGCAGTCGGCGAGCTGTAAGCATGCAGTCAGCGCGCTGTAAGCACGCAGTCGGCGCGCTGTAAGCACGCGGTCCGCACGCTTGACCCGCGCGCTGACAACCCGCCGTTGGCTTTTTGTATTGACATTATGAAATATATCATACGTCATGCGATTTAATGTCCAAATTTCAATGACACGTTATTTGCCGGGTTGGAGCGGTGCCGGTACAAAGTGCCATGACCCTAAGAAGGTTTGTGGGAACGTTAGAGTTATAGTAAAACTTTGTAATTAAAAAATTTACTGCAGTTTGCATTGCTATTTTTGTCATGATTTAAATTGTAAATCTTATTGTGAAATGCAGCAGACACGACTATGTTTAAAGTAATAAGGACCAAGTACACCAGCAATATAAACGTCATTTTTTCTTAAAACGATTATGTTTTTTTTTATGTCGAATTCCAAAGTAAATACTTTACGCCTTAATTGTATTGCCAAAATGCAGCACAAAGCAAAATGATATGTTTAAAGAAATAAAGGGAGTTTCAATGTTGAATATCGTCGTATCGTAGTTTTGTCTAAACATTTCCTCTACAAATACTAACTTCCATTTTTATTTTACTCGTAAAAGTAATACAAGCCGCAAAGCTTAGCGTAGCATTAGAAAGAGCCCTATTGTATGAAATTCGTAATAAAAATGCAGGCAACACGGCAGAAGACACAAAATATCACTAGTACGTGTGCAATCTGTGTGTACGGATGCAAAACTGTTAAGGTCGATTTACATCAAACGAGCGAATGCTCATTCTATCCCCACTACAGCTAATTCTTCTAGTGTAAACAGGCGTAGAGCATTCCTTCGTTGTTCTTAGTGCGTTCGCAAAGATTCTATGGAATATTCTAAGAATGCTCGCTCGCTTGATGTAAACGGCACAAGAGCGCGCGAACAGTTGCTTAGAGCGTTCTAGCGTGTTCGGACGTGCTCGCGCCACTGAGCGGTCTCATCAAAGCGTTTTTGTGTTCTAGCGATTGTTCTAGCTCTAGCTCTATGTTCGTTTGATGTAAACCGATACCTCTAGCTTTCGTTTACACTAAAAGATTACGAAAGAATGCTCTTGTTCTAGCTCTAGCTCTATGTTCGTTTGATGTAAATCGACCTTTACATGTTGCAGTCATTTGTAGTTTTGTAGCTCTAATAGTATTTGTTTATATTGCGCTATGAAATTATGCGGGATTGAAAATATAATTTTACTGCGGCATGTCCTTCAAGTTAGATATTTAGTTTGGACTATGTTTAATAATAAATTATGATAATTATGTATTTTTAAATGTTTTGTTTTTTTTTTATATTTATTTATAAAATATTTAAAAATATGTGGAATAAATTAATGAAAAAGAAAAATATGAAAGAAAGAAGTTATTTTTTCCACGTTTTCTTATACAAGAGAATAAGAATAAGACACTATTCTTGATCAGGTCATTCTGAAAAGGTAACAAAAAAATTTCGACGGCAAAATGTGTATCGATCGTGTCATCAAGTATACAAAATACCCAGTTTAGAAAAAATATTTATAGTTAAAGATACCATTACTAAAATTACCATACTACAACAAAGATATTGACCTTCTGTCATAATCCGAGACACAGGTCGTATGATGCGCCCTGCTCATTAGATAACCGCGGCGAATGAATACTAATGCATCCCATGGCCATATGCATGCATGCATCAAATAAATCCAGCATGTTGCAATCGTGAGCTCGCGATCATATTAGCAACGGACAAATACAAGAAGAATTGGCATTTATATTCTTACTAGCTGTTTTCTGCGGGTTCTCCCGCGTCCTGATAGAACTACTTACTAATTTACCAGCTTCTGACTACAACGAACGCAACAAAAAAGAATCATAGGAATCGGTCCAGCCGTTCTGGTGTGATTCGATGACCAGAAAAAATAGGATGTTGTTTTTAGTAAACTGTTGTTTTAAGAAAACTAATGTTCATGCTGTCGGTGGACTTGGAACTTAGAAAGAGAAATGAATAAAGACTGATACACATAATATTACGATTTTATTTGGAAGACACGTCATACTCAGCTGCAATAATTTGCCCTAATTTAGAACTGATAAGTGATATATTCGTAACACTGTAAATATGTATTTTAGAGATGGAAGATTCGATGTCATCGTCCTTTAAATTGAAAAATACTTTGCAAAAACAAAAGTATTGAAATCTTTACAGTACGGCGCATGTCAGGTCAACAACTAGGTATATTAAAATAAACGTGACCTCAAGCACTTTAACAGTTGGATTACATAAACAAATTGTAACAACACATAAAATATGACAGTTTACGATCAAAGATGTCACTCGTTACGCATATTTACCGTTCTAAAAACATAATCCGTGTGTTTAAGGACGCACAAGACGATTCGGTCATTCGTACGACGAGCACACACTTGCTAATATCATTAAAAGCTTATAAATAGACCTACTTAAATCCCGAAACGAATGTGGAACGATAATAAGATATGCAGCCCGCGTGCACTCGAATCGCACAGTCGACGCGCGTCTCGTGTGAGAGCCCCCTTAGCGTAAAATTAGGGCTGTTAAACATGCATACTGTAGAAATAGGGTTCGTCGAAACAGTTTTAATTGAAATTTCCTCGGCGACATTTGGTACAGTTTTGCAATTGGAACTCAAATAATGAAATGGAAATTTGTTTTGTATACCGCACCGCTATACCGCAATGTTTCTAATTCCCAAAGGGATCGGGAAGCAAGAATAATGTATCCACCAAAAATATACACAACTTTTTGTAAGATAAACATCATTGGGGAATGGTAGGCTTGGAACTATTTATTAAATCCCAAAAGCAAACAAAATTTTTCTGTATTCTACGCCCACAATAAAAAATGTTAGCCACTTAACTAAGCGCTGTTATAACCAACTACAATTAGTACGCTTAAATAATTAATGTGAAGTTACTACTTCGTTTTCCCAAAAATTAACGCGTGTAATTAACACGAGAGCCGAGGAAGGTAATAAGACAATTTGCGTTACCTCAATTTATAATAGAACCGAGGTATATTTCATCTAAGTGACTTGTTGACGACGATGAAATATCACTTCATTAACTTGCAGGGTTAGCAGAATTTCCTGTCTCATTTGTAGCACCATATGCGTTTGACGATTGGAGTAAACAGCATTAATTATATAATATTGCTTATTGTGAGTAGGAGGCGACGCATCCAGCGTCACGCTGCGTCGCTGCGGCCGGCAGCCCTACACAGCCGTTTACAAACAGATTTCACGTGTGTGAAGCCATAAAGAAGTGGCACAATCAATTACATACGGCTCTGGCGTTGTGAAATCGTCAGTTTAATTAGTAGATACTCGTTGCATAACTCCCGGCCGCGGATCGGCCTGTGAATACACTACATTCGCAACGTCCAAGCCACGCCATAAAACGTTCGTTGACTCTAATGTAGGCCTATAAAAATTATACTAATAAATGCGCGTATTCCTCTGTTTGAAGAGGCGTTTGGTGATGATAAATGGACGCGTTTATGGGCTGTGTGTTACTTTGATAACATGTTGCAAGGTAGCTACGGGAATCGGAGAGTCATGCTCTAAAAATACGTTCAAATTATTGATGCGAACAAAACGTTTGTACTTGTTGTTTGATTTAGGCCACCAGGTATATCTGAGTTCTTTTTCATCTTTATGATATTTATTGCATAAATCGTACGATTTTCACAGGTCATCAACACTACAACTATGAAACTATGATGTGGCGTGAGAATATGTACGTTTAAGCAATTGGCGTACTGAGGTTCAACGGACCGTTTTTTTAGTATGTAGGTTGCAACGATTTGCGCAAACGCGCGTGCATCGGATGCGTAGAGCGCGTTATCGAAGCCGCGTGCGAAGAACCAACTAACGGGTCAGCCGGGCCAAAGTAAACAATTACGATAGCATTGTTCGCGCGGTCGACGACCCGCGCCGCCCGCTCCGCCCCGCGCAGCGCGTATTACCAAATCGCGCGGCCACTCGCGCGCACCAAACGCCACGCACGCGCCGTTGCGATATCATTTGCATGCGAGTACGTGATTCACCTGACGCCGCCTACGAGCCGCTATCTCGCCACACTATCTCACACTCCCGAAAAAAACAAAGCGGCAATCTTAGATCTCCGATAAACTTGTTACACAATTCAATAATCTAACGCCGAACACGTGTCCCACTACTTTCGTTTTCGCGGAGAATTTGTATCAGTTTTTGAAAAAATATGTAATCACGCGAGGTCCGACCGGCGCGGCTCGAACCAAACGTTGTTTTTTCATTTATCACGCGGTTCGCTTCATATTTCATGTTGTCTCGGGAACGGGCGCGTTCTAAAATCTTACCAGAAAAGAAAATATCCTTCCATTTTCGGCGCGCTAAACAACGACAGTGATCCAGGGGGAGGCGGGGGCTCCTTACTGTTTTTCGGCGAACAAAACGCCGTCGGAAACTCGTCAATATATCAGAATTGTCCAATGCAGAGAAAGAGGAAAACTCGAAGGGACGCGATGCGGCCATCGATAGTTTCTGAAGCGATAATACTACAACTCTAGACCAATTTACGCACCGAGGGTAAGTAAATTGCGGGCCCTTTGGAAAATTTGGGGTCTGGGCAGGCGAGATACAGCCGACGTATACAATGGCACGTTTCCGTAATGCAATGACGTAAATTGCGTTTGTGCAGATAAGACGAAATTGGAGAATTACTCCTAAACAACGGCCGAGATCAGGGCATAGGCTACAATGTTCAGCGTCCAAAATAAACAGATCCTCTGATTGCCTACCTAGGTATACATTTTCAATTCATGTTTCTTTGTTGCAATGGGGAGCTTCCGTCTGCATTTCCATGTTCTTTATGGTTACAAGCCTCATTTACTCTTTCTGTCCCTGCTTTGTTACGAAAGGAAGTTGGATATTGCTTTTTTCGCAATTTTTCCTTTTGATTGACTTCGTTGTGGGTGCCCGAGACAATTTACCGTTCAGGGAATACCTTCACTGTTGTGTCGTCCAAGTTATTCTGTATTTCAATATTAGTAATGGATGAAAAAATAACTACGATAAAAGTTTTAAAGCCTTCAAAGCATGAGATAAAAAGAGCGATACGTCGAAGCATCAAAGGCACTTAAAGGTAAGCTCGCAGCATAATCCAGGCAAAAAGGTTTTAGTTCGAGAGCACAAACCACATTTCTTCATAGTTCGTGCGGACCACAGATTCATTATAGGGCGGGTGGAATTGCCACAGATATCAAAGGTCATGTAATGCGCTGCTCGACCTGAGCCGATCCCGAGGGCATGACGAAACTTACCATCCTTACAGCCGTTCATCTTGGGAACTTGCTTTTCTTTATTGTTGAAAGCCAATACACGTTTATTACCTTTATTTATATGATTTCACCTTTATTATTGATGTAGAAGTTCGAATCCAGTTCGACAGATTAATACGTTTCGAAGACGTAAAAGGTTTCTAGCTAACCACAAAAGGTACTTCTTATTCTGAAATTCCTTGAAGTAAATCATATAGATGAGAACGCATTCTTTGAGCTGTACAATATGTTTCCACAGCATCATGCGGTGCATCTAGGGACTTTAATATTCATACTGAATCTACTGCGAAACTACTTTGAAAGATACTTCCGAGATGTTTTCTGTACATTACCATTTTTATATCTGCACTGTAAAAAATTCAACGAGAAATACTTGAAGAAATATCTCATTCGGCTAAGAAGAAAAGTTGGGAACATAAAGATTGTAATTTTCTAAAGATTTATTGAGTAGTTTACAAGTCTAAATTGCCACTGATTAGAAGATACTGAAAAGGAGAACAATAATGTATGAAGGAGACGATATTGAGTGTTCCGGCTAAGCAATCAAGGCAGCCAAACATTCATACTGGTCGTAATACAATCAGCGCCTAACTCGGCCATAAATCGTGCGATTCGCACCAAGTGAAGTGAATCTGATTTGTGTCTTTCTGCCTTGGAAAGTATACGCAATATGTGGCTCGTGCGTGCGCGCGTCATGAATAGAAATCGCCTCGGCGATAACTTTCGTGCTGCCTCGCTCCCTCGGTAATAGCGAAGTGATAGACAGGGGTACTACTTTTGTTTTATTTGGACGTATTCTACATAGTATATTGGGGTGTTTGTGCTTGTGGATTTAGGAGATGTTGCTTATCAAGTCCTATGACACTGGGGGTAAAATTCGGTTATTAATTTGTTCTAGCCTTGAAAGATGAAGCAGTTGTAGGATCAGTTAGTGATATGATAACACAAGTCAAAAGTAAGGATTACAAATCGATATCGAGGTAAAGAAAAAAAAAATGTTTTTTGATCTCACTGATAGGAAGGAAGTAACACATTTTCCCAAAACTCTTAATTCACACAGTAACCATTCATCCTGACACTATCTACCCCCAGAAAGAGAGCATTCAGCAAATCGATTCATAACATAACTAGGAGCACATAGGCAAGAGGTGGCCACTAACTCCCGTGAATTATACCTTCGCCCAACGCTTGGACAGTAACAGCCAATATATTCCAGTTTTTAGAGACCGCTGTTGGGTACAGGCTACCGCATACTCTCCTGGTACCACATATCCACTTAGATTAGTAAAATAGGGTTTTTGCAGGGAACGTGATGGAGATTGGCCCTTTTTATGTAAGGGTGTGATCAGATTTGGATAATAAAGTATTGTGGAAATATTGGTTTTAAAGCGACATTATCTTTGAGACACTGACTCTTAGCAAAGCCTGGGGGTTTTATCTGATAATTTTTGATCTGAAGAGACAACTTATGATCAAAAAAGGTTGAATGAGAACGAATGAGAATTCAGAGTAATATCTACATTTTAAGTAACACGAATCCGTTCATTTCATTCATCGTGTAACTCCTTATAACTCGCAGCATGTAACTAAATTCCTAGTTCCATGATATTTGGTCGATCACGGCCGTCAGCTACAGATGCAAGCCACGATACATGTAGTCACGTTCTTATCTAGCAACCGCAGCTGGCTGAACCAGTGATCGTTGGCTCACGTATACACTACACTCATTTGTGAGAAAAAATTGTGATAGCTTCTACGTGACCCCTTCGTACGCAAAGCTTTTAATTAAATCACTTCGTTATGTTTATAGGCTGTATGTCTTACATAGATCTCCATTATTCTCACATTATGAAAGATTTTTTCTTGTCTATTAATGAGTTTCTATGCGTTTCTTTCCGGTTCTTTTCAATAGATTCTCGAGCCTCTTTTATTTATTTCTTCGTTGGCATCTAGTTTGAGCATTTCATCTTATATTCCTTTTATTTTGAATTCATACGATATTGCCTACCGAGTCGTCATTGATTTATTGATCTCGTGTATATTTGCATCTCTGTCAAAAAGTAATAACATTCTGACAGATAGTATGATAAGTTTACGCTTAGAGTCGTCCCTAAATCATAGCTTTGGACCGCGATACGGACAGACATGATAATTTAAAAGCGATATTTCTCAATGCGTGGTATTAAACTGTCAAATCAACAAATTATGGTTGTTGTAGAAATGAATTACTTCGAGTTATTATAACTTTCGCGAGCAATTAGTTTAGTATTAATATTTGTTACAGATATTAATGATAAACTTAGTACTGTTACCACTGTGTCGTCTAGTAAGTAAATGAACAGAAGATTATAAATGGCAGAGCATTCGCAAGCCTGATTTAAAGATTTATTTAGACTTATTACGATAAGTTCTTAACTATAAAACTTTCAGAACAATCAGATTATTAGAACAAACCATATCTCACATATAAAGACGCTTCCGACAAAATAATTCCAAAACTATTATTCAACACAACAAAAACAGAACCAAACAAACAAAAACACATCATTTCCAGCATTAGTGTGTTAAAAGCCTTTCTTTTGCCAACTCCGTCGCCAAGACTGAATATACGACTGTATGCAAAACTTATAAAAACGTGTGAACTAGTAGATACACCATCAGATCAGTCCTGACGTGACGTCGGAATGGGGTCACTCAAGACTGATGGTGGCTCAGCTATCTGGTGACAGCGACGCGCGTTTTGTGTGTACACATTAATCAGATGGGATGTGTAGTGGATTATGATGGGGGCACTGTAGTCGTTCAGTTTAGTAGTTATGAGGTTCTTCATAGGCGGGATTTCGCTGTTTGGAATATCAAAATAAGAAAATTGGTTTCACAGTCTAATTTTTTATTGGAATATTCTTTCTCTATATGGTTTCCTCCTACGTTTACATTTATCTTCATTTTGTCAGTTTTACTTATTTGGTAACTGTAGCCAGACTAAATAACTCCGGAAATATCTTTATCTTCCTCTATATCCGCCGAATTTGCTTTGGCCATTTTTTTGGTTTGACAAAAACTTCACTAATGACGACGTTTCTGAACAGACGGCTCGATATTTGTATTTCATCTTCCTGCCGAAACGAAGGAAGTTTACGTTTGCATAAATTCTGCAGAAATATTCGTCATCTGAACACGAGGAGCAAAATGAAATGTTCTTATCTGAACAATATTGCGTTACCGGGTGACGTTGCACCGTTATCTGAAGAAAATTTTCGCGTGCACAATAGACAGTCGACACAAAGTGGCGCATATCACAAAGAGTCGTGCACGTGTGTGCAACAATGGCGAGTTAATGGCGGCAGCACGGCGCACGCTGCCGACGGTAATGCCGATAACAATTGACGTGCGTCGTCGAACGCTCCCAAATGTACGACACCGCGAGCGATGATTGACGGCACCCGCACCGCTTCACGCAAGACGCTCGGAGACTATTCCGTCAAGCGCTCAATGAAGCGCAACGCGCGCAAAAAACACAACAGTTGACGATTCCATTATGCAAGGTCTAATTAAATCAAACCCAGCAATAAGCGACTCTGCTACCCCTTATTTTGATTGCTTCCATGTAAATTCATTCTCTGTTATTCGTATTCGGTTCTAAATGAATTTCGTGTCCAACGGCATCCGACCGCAACGGCCCGACATCGGAAACTTTATAAATTATTATTACAGCTACACAAGCGAACAAAACAATCTACGAATTCGAACTACATAACGGGAGTGCTCAAATTGAATTGTAAAACTTCACTAGGTTGTGGACAAAACATTAAAACTAGCAAATCGTCCTCGACGGCAGAGCACAACTTGGATCGTTTAGTGTTAATCGGAGATTATCTGAAAGGCCGCAGCGTCCACGCGTTCATTAAAAAATAATAATGAGAGAAGGGAGTTATGTAAGCCGATACAGCTGAAGTATTCGCTCATTTCAGATAATATACACATCACATTCCGGCGTAATTAACAGAGCACGAGCCACGCATCATAATGTTTTGATAGCGGGCCGCGTATCATGTTCAAAGGGCCGGCTCGCCCGGGAGCACATTAGTTGGGCGACATCCGCGCTCGCGTTCGCGCACGACCTCCGCCTGTCAGATGTCACCCTTTACCGCATTCGAGGGAAGATATCTGTAGCGTCACAAGTAATTAAGAAGCGAGCCACGCTTTGTCCCGTCCCCGGGGACGACTGGGGGCTTTCCGCGCCTCTCCCTACTTACATAATTTCTCTTAACTGCATAATCGATATCAACGTGTCGCACTTATCCCGTCTAGACGTTAACGCGCTGGATCATAAGTCTGCATCGTATTGCGTTTGGAGTGGCTCGCGACTATTTGCGAGTAATGCAGCTCCGCCCTATCCCTCGCAGAGCCGTCGAGGACTTCGAGTGTTTTCGGTGTCTCGTCTCCGTGTTCTCAAACACCGCCAGAATACTCGGCAGCCGACGGAGCGTAAATAAACCTCGCACCGATATATCAAATACTAAAGTTTAACCGTCCGTATAAAATTTCATACTTAGGAGCGGAAAGTATTTAATTGACAATGAATGTGACAGAGTAACGGCACGCGAGAGGGTTGCGAGCCAAACGGAGCGCGTCTCTGTTAATGGGGTCAACGAAATTGAGAAAAGTGAAACGGTGGAGTGGGCCGGACGGGCATTTATTACCGGCCGGACCCGACAACCCTCGTCCAGAGAGGGACGAGCCCATACACGGGAGAGAGACGCCACGCATTCCAAATAGCAGTGCACAAACAAAGAGAGCTAGGACGGGCCCGCGGCACCCCGCCGACAGCGCGACGCTCAGCGCGCACTTCCGAATTAATAACGAAATTGTAAGAGTGGACGTGACAGCGATCGTCTGGTCCAGCGCTTCGCACTCACCAGGCTCCGTCGCCGCACCGCCGCTCATTTATAAGAACTATAAATAATTAATTAGCCGCACCGCCTCGAGGGACGCGTTCAGTTTACCCACGTCAAGTCTGTGACATTTTAATGGCCTTTTAAACGTGCATCCACGTGAGCCTTCAACCCATTGTACATTGCATAAATAATTGAAAATATCGAGTAGTTACAAAGATACACGTTGACGTTGAAACGATTGGATAATTATTTCCGCTTCCAATATCGGTATGCACGGAGCTACAAAGACGGAGTCTGTTACAGGGCGCATCGCTTCAGGCTGTCTCCCTACCTAGTCAGAACGTAAATCGGTGCATCCAATCACGAGCGGCGGGGCGACAGCTCCAGATAGGGAGTTGGAAATCAGTTTGCCACTATTGAATTATACGAGAGCTGCAGCCAGGACGTCATACGCCAAAGTTTAATCTCCCGGAGCGGCGGACGGGCTTATTATGCAAATAGTCGACGAGTCTCCTCGGTCATCTTACAGTCACGTACGGCGCGCACGTACCGAGCAGCGCCGCGTGTCGCCGCACCGCGCCGCGCCGCGCCACGCCGCGGCCGAGCCGACGCACACCACCACTTATAAACGTAATCGTACACGCAACCCCACCGATGAGGAAATAATTTCGCCGAAACGAAATGTCTTCATTACAAGACGATAACAAAATGGAACCTTGATGAAGATAAAATTATTTGACTATCAAAAGACGGGAGAAACTTCGACGACATCAATTTATTGCCTCCGAATAAAGTCCGACCTAAAATTCAAAATGAAGAAGGCATCGAGCGACGGAAACGAACGGAAGCGAGAGGAAAATCTAACTCTTTCTTTCGACGAAAGCCAACCCCCGACGAGCGTTAATTAAGCGAAAATCGAAACGTCAAAGCTCGACTCGGGCTTTATGCAAATTCACCAGAATTGACTTTCGTGTCGACGGCGTCAGAATTTTTACCGCTTTCCAGACGATTGTTTGAAGGAGGTAATTAGGGAAGCGATAAAGACACGTACGCGACTGCCTTTAACTTTGCTATAGACGTTTGACGAGTCCAACAAGACGTATCAATTTAACGGGATGCAGGCGATGGTCCGCGCACCGTATCGCGGGAAGGGCACGTGAGCGCTAGTGGGCCGGTACCGGCACGTACCGTTAGAGTGAACTCCGCAGCGCGCGCGACCTCGTAGCCCTGGACAAGCGGCCTGCACCAACTATTACATAATTTCCTAATAAACCCACGAACACATAGCACACGCGCTCATAAAAACTTTCGTAATTACGATAGAAAATTAACACCGAATTCTAGCAACAATATAATCGGGGAAGGGTGAGCGGAACCACGGTGAGCGGGGAGTTTTTGTACTCGTATCGTGAGAATGGGCATTTAGCGGCTTGGTTATTCGAGGCGTATCGCGTGATATCATTAGAACATTATTGCTACCACAAATTTCTTTGTCACTTAACCGGCACTGGATTTGTTGGATTTATTGAGCGTGACGCTCCACGGACGGCTTAGAGAATTTTGTAGTTGTCCCACATAGCTGGGCACAGTGGGCACGCCCGCTGTTCTGTAAAATATACGCTCGGAACGCCCGTTTCGGATACAATGTTAAGAAGCGCACTAAACTCGTTTTGTGTACACGGACCATTGAATTAGACGACGTGGAGCATTAAATAAGGATTAAATATGTGTGTATCGCTATAGAGAAATATGAAGACAAGCGTGCAGTGGGCGGGACACTTGGCTTAGGAGCGGCCGCGGTAACGAACTGATAGCCAAGAGCTGTTGGCAGCCGAGTTAGTAAAAATCATGTGTCAGAAATGTTGGGA
Source organism: Heliothis virescens (assembly GCA_002382865.2). Lineage (NCBI taxonomy): Eukaryota > Metazoa > Arthropoda > Insecta > Lepidoptera > Noctuidae > Heliothis > Heliothis virescens. The sequence continues at coordinate 13,392,876 of NWSH02000437.1, read as the reverse complement.
AATAATGTGGAAGCGCACTTCCGATGTGTCAGGAATACGGGATGGAAGGAAGCGAACAGCGCCAGCGACTGCACTCTTTTATTTTAACAGAAATACCGTCGAATGTTTCGTGAAGGCACGCCTCTTTCTTACACTCTAGATTCTCTATCTACGAAGGTTTCTTTTTCTTGTAGACTTTCAATTATTTTTCAAGGACCTTATTGTATGCCAAAAAAGTGTTACTTAACCTGATAAATACATATCATGACTATTTACAGATTCGATATGTCCCGATTTATTTCTATATTCGGTAGCGTGGATATTGCTTGGGCTAGGAAGCCCTACAGGAGTTTCGCCCGAGCAGTTCCTGATTGCCGGCTCTTTTCAACGCAGTGAATGCACGCAATATCGATATATCCCCCGGCTTCTCTACAAGATTGACTGCATATTTACTAAATTACCTGTACGCACTACGATATGTGAATAAAATTGTTACGAAGATGATTGCTAAATCAGTTTTGTCCAAGTTCCAGTGAATGAATAATTTGAACTTTGAAGCTCAGAAGTAACCTTAAAAAATATACTTAAAGCATGGTAAAACAACTGGAATTCGTCGATCAATAAGCTCGGCTGATATTAAGCCATTTTCAAGCACATAAAACTAGTCCTAATATTTAACATTATGTTCACCGCACAAAAGATATCGTAAATATGGCACAGCGGGGACTACGTAACAGAACAGTTTTTACTAATACTGACCAAAATGGCCGTTTCGCGTTGTAATTTGTACTAAACTTCTTGTTAATCATGAAAATTATTAATACGTGGGAACATATTAGCGAGACAATGGGGACTTTTTGTTTAAACGCCTAAAGTTAATAAGTCGATGAAACTAGATATAGTTAGAGAATAATGCAAGTAGCAAAAACATTTCACATTCGTAATTCGCATAGCGTATAACAAATCCAACAATAATTGCTCATAGAACGCAAGATAATCTTTGTGAAAAACTGTACAGATTTCTTCAAATACTTCTCAGGCGTTAATGCGTAAAACGCCTCCATCATTTGAACGATTTACTTCTATAAAAGGTTGCTACAAAAAGTATCGATTTCCATCCGCTTCAGAGTGCATAAAAATACAAATTCCTACATAATTTCCTATTCATAAGACATAACGTAACGACTTACGTACAACACTAGGTGAAGCTACCTCCATTACATCGTAATCGAGTCTGAACGGCTTTTAATTTCACACCATCCATCAATGGGCCACGCCTGAGGATGTGCGTATAATAATTACGTCAAAACGCACTGGATGGGCTCGCCAACTTGCCAACGTGTAGGGCTGCCGATGTTTATATGTGAAGATACATTTGTGCGATTCTCAATTGTATCATAGCAAATATAAGCAACAGTAGGTAAATATAGGAAACTACTCGATACAGATAACATTTTGAATCATTGTAACGCTACAACTGCATTCAAGCTAAGACAATGTCAAACAGTAGGCATATAGATCAATACTAATAGGAAAACCGGTAATTCCCTAGGAATTGACAAGCCTTCACACCGTATCACACCACCGACGCAAATGATCTCATTAATCCGGTTATTCTATTATTACTCAACGTGTTGCAATTTCAATTTATGACCGGAATCAAATTTTCCAGAATAGATTCGTTTATTATCGATGTGTTGAAAACATAACAGGGTTCCCGGAACCTCTTTCCTATATTTTATAATAACAGTTTAACTATCAATGAAACCGATGATTCACAGCTTCACGCTCTTTGACTTACTTCGGCACAATTTGCTTCAGTTTTTATATATAATCTAGATTCGTTTCGGTGTCCATACAGCCCTGGTAACGTTCCGTCGTGTGGCGTAATGGACAAATAATATGCACGTCGTCAGCCAACCATTATAATGTTATTTGAGGGCAAGCAATAATTGCTGAGCCAGACTGTTGCTGACTAAATTTTGTTGCCAACCGTCTGGAATTATTTGTGGTTAGACGTTTTACATTGACTAACTTTGAATGTCAGTTAAAGACACGCTTCGATAAAGATGCAGAGGTCTAGATAATGCCTAAAGAGAACATTTAGGGCACGAAACTAAAATAACAACAGCAGACTGAGAACCAAGTTTCCAAGGTAAATCGATGCTAAAACACAAAGTTTTTTAGTTGGAAAAGTAACTTCGCGTTACATAACTCCGGGGAACGCTCCAAAGCGTTCTAATAAACGAAGGTGACTATGACTTATGGAAGAGAATTGCCAGTCACAAAATAAAGAAGAGATGAAGAGATGCCTAATTACGCGGCAAGTGTGGGTGTGAGTGAGATCGGCACGCCACAAGCAGCCGGTAACAATTATAAATTCAAGGAACTTAGTCGTGCAGCGCCGGCGTCGCGCCGTGCCTTTGAAAGCGAACCACTATTTTGATGCATCAGAGCCGCACTCGAGGGCGTCTGGCTTTCAGTATCGCAGACGGTTTTTGTTGCTTTAATACAGAGATGCGTTGGATCTTGTGCAACATTGAATTGTTGCTACGCTTAAATATGTACAAAGTGTTTTGCCTCGTATTGATGTTTAAAATTGTACTTGGAATAAAAAAGGTAAGGCATGTTGTACACATAATGTTGTTGATAGAAAAACATCAAGACCAAATAAAGGAATTGTGGCTCGTAAAAATAAGGCTAATGAAGGTCTGAACGTAATAAAACTAATTATATTTTTAGACATCAATCCATTTCAGGTTTAGATATTTAGGACAATAAACACGTGTATATTCTGATTCTGATTCTATAATGTTACAACATGATTAGGAAATAATTAATAGCCTTCAAGGTTCATTTACTTTGTAACTAAATAAACAAGAGGGGTTTAGCGACGAACCTGGCAATTTAAGAAGTATGCTAAACTCAGGTTGCTTGTAGGTACACGAATTACCATTTGGCGTCCCTACCTAAACTCGGAGCAACCGCACGTTGCCTCGGCAATATTGGACACCTTTGACGTAACATTCACACAAGTTATTACTAATTCACTACCCGTCAGGTAAACGGTTCGTTACTCCGTAAAGTTTAAAGCCATGTTTTCTGAAATGTGGAATATCGTGAGATGTAAGACAGCTCGCTTACCAGGCGAACACGTCACGCTATATTACGAATAGCTACGAACTAAATTAGATGGCTTTTAATGCCGAGATACCAAAGTTATTATACGGAATCCAGTGATTCCATTCTTAAACGTTTGAAATTTTAATGTTAATCAAAATAGCCGCGTTCTTGGAAAGTTCAGGTGGTGTTTGATCTGCTCCACTTTTGATATTTGGAGAATCATTTTCTACTAAAATATTAAGCACCTCGTTACAGCTACCGGGAATGATTAGTTTATTTTAAGCTTTATTTAACCATTCATGTAATCAGCAATTCCTTTTCCAAGAGGCTGTTACAATTCGTGGTAGAATTAAGGTACAATGTTGCTGTCAATAGGATATTGTGAACGTTAACAATTTCTATTGGTGCGTCAGTAACGTGACAGAGAAACAAATTAAAATGTATAAACTGCAACATTGTTACGTCTTTGCCTTTTCCCACACCGCAATTTACTGTTTCTTTTATCTCCTTTTTATTTACATTCTAATAGACGTGCTTTGTTTTGTCTTTATTTGTATGGCAAGCGTGTATGGGATGGTGTGTTCTATAATATATGTTCCCGAGTGTCGAAACTGTACCATCTGCCTGTCTGATGATGGATATCAATCACTCTGGATCGTGTTCATCTCGGTTAGATTGACATTGATTGTTCTGGTGTAAAATATGTGGGAGTGTCGAGCCAGCTGGTCTGCTGTGTTCATTATTAACTAGATATTAGACTGGTAATTCGTAGTATCATCAAACTTGGTTTATTTTGAAATTATGGGGGCGAATCCTTTGCTTCAGACTTGGTAGGTACATTTTAGTAATTTTCTTTGCTCACGACTTTATTTTAATCAGCATTAACATTTTTTACTTTGACTAACAGAAAACAGCAAAAATGTCTTCTATTGAAACTGAATTCGATTTCCGAGACTCGGTCAATGTCTCAATAAACAAGCATTTCAAAGACATCATTTTCTACAGTAACATAACACCAATAACATTGACCAGTGTGATAAGTATCGAGCTAAGTACACTTAATTGATTAACACCCATTCGTATATCGTAAGACGAGAATACACGCGTTTTACATATCAGATAACGTATGAAGATAGTTTTACATGCAAATCTTTTAATGGATCTTTCTAGAAAAGGTCAACTGGAATCAACGTTACCTTCAACGGCTAGACTAGACTTCATCGAACAATCTTGTTGTGATAATGGAGATATATAACCACACGCAAAAGACTCTTTTCACTCACTCACTCTTTTCAAATCAATCGGAAAATCCTTCACTTTTTTATAAGAGCTGTATTGCGAAAATATGGGAAGAAGCGATAATTTTTTTAACCAGTTTGCAAGTTTTCGATGGCTCTGTCTCATTAGCAAAAAAATCTGCCACAATTACAAAATTAACACTAACAAACGCAAAAACTTTCAGTCCAATTTTAGTATGTATATTTAGCAATGCAGTACTATCTATCCATGTTATCTTCGAACGCATTCCGCGATGGAACATCTCGCTATATATTTAATGGATCAGAGCATTTTGTTGGCGACGGTCGCCGGTTTTGCCCTACACTCGACCTTCCGACGCTTTAGTGAATCTAACGTTTAAACCGTTTGCAGTGATGAAAATTCTGACTTTCATGTGTTTTTAGCTAATAATACACGTGTGGATTGTAATGTTAGACATTGTAGTGTATATTATGTACGTAAAGCTTTATAATTATAAGCAAGAAGTCGTATAAATATGGCGAAATGTTTTCCTTTTGATACCAGTTTCAACGTTTTCTCAACATTGTAGTGATGAGATTATCTCATTCAAAAAATTACTAACACGTGATGTCTTTCATGCGTGACTGTCCTATCTTTATATGTGTGTTGTGTTTTAAGTTTTCTTTTACCGTGTGTAGACAATAACCCAAGTTAACCGGCTACATAAACGTCCATTTCTCTTATTCTTAAATCTACTGTTTACTTTGAATGAACTTGAAAATTAAGAATACTACTTTGTCAGCTAAATTAGGACATTTTACAGGAGCGATTTATCCGATTCAAGTGCGAAAAACGTAGTAGTCTCCCTTAGACTGTTATAAGCACATAGGATTAACGTTTGTCGAATGTCGCGACAACTCATGTTAGTTTTTAGTTTTTATGCGGACCGAACTGCGAATACCTAATTGTTGACATGAGTAAGGCGGGGAACAACTGTTGGTTTAACTGTAAGTTCTTGTGTGACCGAATACGGGTTTGTGGTGATACACCGCTATTTGGAGAATATCATTTGAGTTCGTCACTACCTATAGAATAAAATACAAGTAGTGTTGATATTGGTATGATTTACCTACATGATTTCTGTCTATTTTGTTCTAGCTGTTCTAAATATTTTTTGAAAACTTAGCTTTATTCTGAAATGCAATTTAGTGTAATAAATTATTAATTTTGTATTAATAATTTCTTGTTTAAGCAACGTGGAAGGCACTGGCGTGGCCGAATTGATTATTCATTAAATAAGTAAGAGTGCCCATTTGACAGACAATTTAAATAATCACGGCAATCTATGGATCTTCACATTAGACGATTAAAACATCTTAGTAAAACCGTGTTTAGTCTATACTACTATTATAAAGAGGTAAAATTAATTATAAATTTGTAACTTTGTTTGTAGGGGTGTAATCTCTGGAAGTAATGAACTGATTTAAAAAAATCTTTCACCATTCGAAAGCTACATTAGTCTTAAATGCTACAGGTTATATTTTATCCGGGTACGGGCAGTATTTCCCACGGGCCGCGAGTGAAACTGCGGGAAAACGGCTAGTATAAAATACACGTAGTCTTACATATATCTAACTATAACTTTAACCATCAATGTAGCGTTTACGTAAGTCTATCTACCAGTAACGGCGACTAATTATTAACACAATTAAGATAGTGACCGCTTATCTCCTAGCCTGTCGCCAGTCGTGTCTAACTGGACCACCGTTAAATAGCAGGTTATCTAACGTCGCAGGTTCAAATACTGGTTTTAGTTAAACGTTGAATTTAGTGTTTAACGTGAAGTTAAAGTCAGAGATGCATCATAAAGTTTACAGATCTATTTAGCCGGAAAATATTTTAACTTTTCTATAATTGGTTCAACAGGTTTTGTGTGATAGAGAAAAAATTGTTTTAATGGTTAAAAAAGACTCAAATAGTGGCGTTATTTAATAACCGACCGAATTGTGCGGTGAATTAGTTAAGGTCGTCTGTTCCCAAAAATCTAGACAGATCTACATAGCCCACTTAGAATATGGATGTTTTTATTTAATGAGCATAACAAAATAGTTGGAAAAAATTGAAATATCCATAAACACATCTCTTTAGCTAGCCAAAAAGCTATTGCAATGTCAATATTGAGTATCACCAAGTACTTCAGTATAATTAACCAATCTATACTAATATTATAAAGCTGAAGAGTTTACAGAAGCTAGTTAACCTATAAAGGTATTAGTGTTGAGGTGATGTGTTGAAACATGTGTTCAGCTTAGAGATGTGCCGTTGCCGGCAATATTGTCCAAAGTGGGAATATTGCTACCAACATTCCCACTTTGGGCAATATTGCCAGTAACGGCACATCTCTAGTTCAGCTAAACGCATCCAATTTTCACAAAATTCACCAATACTCACAATAATATCTTCCCAAATATATCTAAAACCAAAACCTAACCAAACTATTTTTACGTGTTGCCCCGCTCGTATTGTTCACATTATAGACCCAGGTGCTTTAAATATTTTATAGACCAATAAATAATACAGCCCGTTACCCGGGTTCCGTAATAAAATAACCAGCTGTATTATTGGTATCATATCGTGTTAAATAGTACGGGTATTTCATGTTGCAGGTTCAAATTGTATGTGTTATACTTGTAATTTATCTATAGAAAAGCTTTCGCTAGTGGTTTTGTCCGGGGAACTATGGGGATACTCTGTGCATCAGGATAAAAGCTGTGGCCTTTCTCTTTAAATGGGCTAACACTGAAAGATGTTTTCGAATCGGTGCAACAGTTCCTGAGATTTGCGTGTTCAAATAATCTTTTCGTCTTTCTAATGTTAACTTAAATAAGCATAGATACACATGATAAATTAAATTGTAGATGTTTCCTACAAAAGTTATAAGAATCACTTAAACACGCAAAAAGGGGGCCGATATAGGAAACAAGGTCCAAGTTATCGGGCTCCAGAGACAGAAATCTCCTCACAATACAAAGAGACTCATAACCAAGAGTCGAATTTATAGATTTATTTTTTTATTTCAACCAATATTACAGCTCTACGTAGAAGCCATACACCAAAATAAAATATCAAACGAAACAGAAAATAACATTCTTGAGAAATCAATTTATGTACTTACAGGTAATTATATAGAACATATTTATGAGAAATCAATTTAGATACCGAATATTCTGCCTCTTTAGTTATTCAAAGAAGCCAATATACAAGCCATCTTATATTTAATAACTAGAAATGGCAAAAAATATACCTATATAATAATGCTTTGCAAGAAATATGAGAAGAAAATAATAATATAATATTAGTTTCTTGTAGATCTAAACTTGGAACTCGCCAATTAAAATTATAGCAAGCAAAAACAGATCTCAAAAAGGTTATTTCTAAGAAACCGAGATATTAAATAAAATCATTATTGGAGCTGGATATTGTGTTATTGCTAGGAATATATAAAGCTTTGTAAAAGGTACGGTATAATGTTTCTATTATATTGATAAGTTATTTTCTTATCTGAATATACAAGACTAGCTTCTGCCAGCGGTTTCACCAGCGTCCCGTGGGAACTACTCGGCGCACCCGGATAAAGCCTAAAGCCTTCCTCGATAAATAGGCTATCTAACACTGAAAGATTTTTTCAAATCGGACCAGTAGTACCTGAGATTAGCGCGTTCAAACAAACAAACTCTTCAGCTTTATAATATTAAGCATAGATGTGTGTATAAAGCGTTACTATAGGAAATTAATGGCTGCCTCGTTGGTCTAGTAGTCGAATAACGCAACTGCTGTGGCCGTGGTCTACGGTTCAATTCCCGGGTCCAGCCGGAATCGCTTTATGGGTTCTAGAAACTTTCACAAAGCAGCCCGGGGTCTGGAAGTTGGCGGTGTTACACACCGGTGCCTGGGACGTAAAGACGACGTCCTCAAATGCTACTCAGTAGCAGTCATTGTTACAATTCCACGTCAGAGGCCGTCAGGCGGATTTGAGAAAACTAACGCTAGGGTTTGTCAGGTGATTAAGTTTGCAGCTCGTTCGACAAGAAGATGGTAGGAAAATAGACTGTCTAATATACTCCTGCTAGTAGTTTTTCAACTTCTGTGATAATTTCTAAGGTTAACAACCTGAATAAGTGATTTAACAAGACACATACACTGAGATTATTAAAATGAGCTGATCCAGACATTAGTAAGCAATTTGTAATTCTAAAATGCTATGTCAGATACTTGGAATCAATATAATCGATTCATCAAAAAGAAACATTGGAATTATTGGAATTTTAAGCTATATCTGCAATTTAATTTAGAACCACGAAGAATTCCACTAACATTATAAACACAAAAAAAAAGTTTGTATGCACGGATGTTTGCTCATCTTTCACGCAAAAACGACCGAATGGATTTTGATGAAACTTCGCAGTAACATAGCTTATATAACAGTATATAATATACGCTAGTTTTTATCCGTATGCAGGCAGTAGTTCCTGATACAAAGCGAGTGAAACCGCTGTCAGAAGATAGTTTAAATATAGTAATCATTCAGCTCGCTCACGAGTGAAGGCACACATTGAAGGCACTCGTGACTGCTCTTGAAGCCAGATTATTATACATATTATATACTACATACATTTCTACACGACGACGCATCCGATTCAAAAGATTAACTAAAAACAAAGCGCCCCATTCATTATGCGACGGCCGTGTCGCTCACACACCGGTCGTCAAATCGTAAACTGTCTTTGACATTACACTTCATTATTCTAATAGTCACACCTGGTATAGTAACCATTATAAACTTGCCAAGCAATAATGAACTCTATTTATAATTAAAACTTGCTGTTTTTCTGCGGTTTCATTCGCGTCCCGTGGGTAGGTTCTTCTGCTCATGTAGTAGGTAGGTACCTAGTGGGACGATAAAAAGGCTGAAGATGAATGAAAACTTGAGATAAATGTAAACGTGAGACATGTTTCAGTATCCTACGTAGTTATCCAAACGATATTACTTGCTTAAGTACCGGAAAATCGCATTATTTGTGTTGCAATTCATGATATCAGAATCAGTTAACAACTGTAATTTGGTTGCATACGATACCTAAACATTTTGCCGCTGATATTTTCGACATTAATTTTAATCTACTGTCATACTTCTATACTAATATTATAAAGAGGAAAACTTTGTTTGTTTGGATGGTTGTAATGAATAGGCTCAAAAACTACTGGACCGATTTTAAAAATTCTTTCACCATTCGAAAGCTACATTACCTATCCACGAGTGACATAGGCTATATTTTATCCGGGTTCGGGCAGTAATTCCTAGGGGATGCGAGTGAAACCGCGGGAGTAGAGAATAAAGTAACAATATATACTGCACTACCAAAGCTTATGGCATAGAAATGATACTCCAAATTTATGGCCCCTTCGATGTCAAAGGAAAAAACAATCGAGATTGAATGATAAGACTCCATGGATAGAGAGACATCAAAAACTTGTTTTATATGATTCAATCACTCGAGCACCGGTCGCCTATAACAAGATTTCGTTTATTTTCTTACATAGATTATTTCCTTCATCTGACATTCAATAAATTACACAAAGATTTACATAACAATAAGATGTTTTTCTTTAAAAGTCATATTCACATATTTTGTAGTTCAAGACAGAAACACGAAACAATACTTATGTAGAAATGGATCGATAAANAGCATAGATGTGTGTATAAAGCGTTACTATAGGAAATTAATGGCTGCCTCGTTGGTCTAGTAGTCGAATAACGCAACTGCTGTGGCCGTGGTCTACGGTTCAATTCCCGGGTCCAGCCGGAATCGCTTTATGGGTTCTAGAAACTTTCACAAAGCAGCCCGGGGTCTGGAAGTTGGCGGTGTTACACACCGGTGCCTGGGACGTAAAGACGACGTCCTCAAATGCTACTCAGTAGCAGTCATTGTTACAATTCCACGTCAGAGGCCGTCAGGCGGATTTGAGAAAACTAACGCTAGGGTTTGTCAGGTGATTAAGTTTGCAGCTCGTTCGACAAGAAGATGGTAGGAAAATAGACTGTCTAATATACTCCTGCTAGTAGTTTTTCAACTTCTGTGATAATTTCTAAGGTTAACAACCTGAATAAGTGATTTAACAAGACACATACACTGAGATTATTAAAATGAGCTGATCCAGACATTAGTAAGCAATTTGTAATTCTAAAATGCTATGTCAGATACTTGGAATCAATATAATCGATTCATCAAAAAGAAACATTGGAATTATTGGAATTTTAAGCTATATCTGCAATTTAATTTAGAACCACGAAGAATTCCACTAACATTATAAACACAAAAAAAAAGTTTGTATGCACGGATGTTTGCTCATCTTTCACGCAAAAACGACCGAATGGATTTTGATGAAACTTCGCAGTAACATAGCTTATATAACAGTATATAATATACGCTAGTTTTTATCCGTATGCAGGCAGTAGTTCCTGATACAAAGCGAGTGAAACCGCTGTCAGAAGATAGTTTAAATATAGTAATCATTCAGCTCGCTCACGAGTGAAGGCACACATTGAAGGCACTCGTGACTGCTCTTGAAGCCAGATTATTATACATATTATATACTACATACATTTCTACACGACGACGCATCCGATTCAAAAGATTAACTAAAAACAAAGCGCCCCATTCATTATGCGACGGCCGTGTCGCTCACACACCGGTCGTCAAATCGTAAACTGTCTTTGACATTACACTTCATTATTCTAATAGTCACACCTGGTATAGTAACCATTATAAACTTGCCAAGCAATAATGAACTCTATTTATAATTAAAACTTGCTGTTTTTCTGCGGTTTCATTCGCGTCCCGTGGGTAGGTTCTTCTGCTCATGTAGTAGGTAGGTACCTAGTGGGACGATAAAAAGGCTGAAGATGAATGAAAACTTGAGATAAATGTAAACGTGAGACATGTTTCAGTATCCTACGTAGTTATCCAAACGATATTACTTGCTTAAGTACCGGAAAATCGCATTATTTGTGTTGCAATTCATGATATCAGAATCAGTTAACAACTGTAATTTGGTTGCATACGATACCTAAACATTTTGCCGCTGATATTTTCGACATTAATTTTAATCTACTGTCATACTTCTATACTAATATTATAAAGAGGAAAACTTTGTTTGTTTGGATGGTTGTAATGAATAGGCTCAAAAACTACTGGACCGATTTTAAAAATTCTTTCACCATTCGAAAGCTACATTACCTATCCACGAGTGACATAGGCTATATTTTATCCGGGTTCGGGCAGTAATTCCTAGGGGATGCGAGTGAAACCGCGGGAGTAGAGAATAAAGTAACAATATATACTGCACTACCAAAGCTTATGGCATAGAAATGATACTCCAAATTTATGGCCCCTTCGATGTCAAAGGAAAAAACAATCGAGATTGAATGATAAGACTCCATGGATAGAGAGACATCAAAAACTTGTTTTATATGATTCAATCACTCGAGCACCGGTCGCCTATAACAAGATTTCGTTTATTTTCTTACATAGATTATTTCCTTCATCTGACATTCAATAAATTACACAAAGATTTACATAACAATAAGATGTTTTTCTTTAAAAGTCATATTCACATATTTTGTAGTTCAAGACAGAAACACGAAACAATACTTATGTAGAAATGGATCGATAAATAATTGCAGAGGCAAACAAATAACAACTGTTATTATCGAGTGTAACAAAGTATCATTCTTTATCT
>NWSH02000437.1:13355498-13380638 GCA_002382865.2 Heliothis virescens | reverse complement strand
GGGTCTGGAAGTTGGCGGTGTTACACACCGGTGCCTGGGACGTAAAGACGACGTCCTCAAATGCTACTCAGTAGCAGTCATTGTTACAATTCCACGTCAGAGGCCGTCAGGCGGATTTGAGAAAACTAACGCTAGGGTTTGTCAGGTGATTAAGTTTGCAGCTCGTTCGACAAGAAGATGGTAGGAAAATAGACTGTCTAATATACTCCTGCTAGTAGTTTTTCAACTTCTGTGATAATTTCTAAGGTTAACAACCTGAATAAGTGATTTAACAAGACACATACACTGAGATTATTAAAATGAGCTGATCCAGACATTAGTAAGCAATTTGTAATTCTAAAATGCTATGTCAGATACTTGGAATCAATATAATCGATTCATCAAAAAGAAACATTGGAATTATTGGAATTTTAAGCTATATCTGCAATTTAATTTAGAACCACGAAGAATTCCACTAACATTATAAACACAAAAAAAAAGTTTGTATGCACGGATGTTTGCTCATCTTTCACGCAAAAACGACCGAATGGATTTTGATGAAACTTCGCAGTAACATAGCTTATATAACAGTATATAATATACGCTAGTTTTTATCCGTATGCAGGCAGTAGTTCCTGATACAAAGCGAGTGAAACCGCTGTCAGAAGATAGTTTAAATATAGTAATCATTCAGCTCGCTCACGAGTGAAGGCACACATTGAAGGCACTCGTGACTGCTCTTGAAGCCAGATTATTATACATATTATATACTACATACATTTCTACACGACGACGCATCCGATTCAAAAGATTAACTAAAAACAAAGCGCCCCATTCATTATGCGACGGCCGTGTCGCTCACACACCGGTCGTCAAATCGTAAACTGTCTTTGACATTACACTTCATTATTCTAATAGTCACACCTGGTATAGTAACCATTATAAACTTGCCAAGCAATAATGAACTCTATTTATAATTAAAACTTGCTGTTTTTCTGCGGTTTCATTCGCGTCCCGTGGGTAGGTTCTTCTGCTCATGTAGTAGGTAGGTACCTAGTGGGACGATAAAAAGGCTGAAGATGAATGAAAACTTGAGATAAATGTAAACGTGAGACATGTTTCAGTATCCTACGTAGTTATCCAAACGATATTACTTGCTTAAGTACCGGAAAATCGCATTATTTGTGTTGCAATTCATGATATCAGAATCAGTTAACAACTGTAATTTGGTTGCATACGATACCTAAACATTTTGCCGCTGATATTTTCGACATTAATTTTAATCTACTGTCATACTTCTATACTAATATTATAAAGAGGAAAACTTTGTTTGTTTGGATGGTTGTAATGAATAGGCTCAAAAACTACTGGACCGATTTTAAAAATTCTTTCACCATTCGAAAGCTACATTACCTATCCACGAGTGACATAGGCTATATTTTATCCGGGTTCGGGCAGTAATTCCTAGGGGATGCGAGTGAAACCGCGGGAGTAGAGAATAAAGTAACAATATATACTGCACTACCAAAGCTTATGGCATAGAAATGATACTCCAAATTTATGGCCCCTTCGATGTCAAAGGAAAAAACAATCGAGATTGAATGATAAGACTCCATGGATAGAGAGACATCAAAAACTTGTTTTATATGATTCAATCACTCGAGCACCGGTCGCCTATAACAAGATTTCGTTTATTTTCTTACATAGATTATTTCCTTCATCTGACATTCAATAAATTACACAAAGATTTACATAACAATAAGATGTTTTTCTTTAAAAGTCATATTCACATATTTTGTAGTTCAAGACAGAAACACGAAACAATACTTATGTAGAAATGGATCGATAAATAATTGCAGAGGCAAACAAATAACAACTGTTATTATCGAGTGTAACAAAGTATCATTCTTTATCTGTTGGTACGTACTTATGGAGCTAATTAAAAGTTTTTCCTTAGACAATAAAACAGAGCACGGCTAAGGCGGGATCGGGGAGGAAGCGAGGGGAAGCGGGGACCTCACCAACTGATAACTTACGTAGAATTTAAGTAGCGAATGCGTTTCCATTTATCTGCTTGTTATTTAGTTAGCTAGGAACAGGGGAGGGGCCGAATATTGATTGATGGCCCACCACGTGGATCAGGGTTAACACTAAAACTGCATAAAAAAAAAACGAGTTTTACCACAATTCTCTCGTTCAATCCCACCCCTGCATAAACCGGCAGTAAACCCGGCAGGCGAGCGACAGCCCTAGATTCAGCCGAAGCTCAGTGAGCCCTACATAATCAGTACATCTCATCGAATACTCAATTAACATCCCTACACACGGACCGGAGATTACCGAATAGCACCGCACCGCGTATCAGATGATCGCGCTTAACCTTCGCGTGCCATGTACCTAACTATACAGTACGGCACCACGCCCCCACCGAATTAAAGGGGCTATGGATTGCGATTCAATCAAAGTCCAATGAATTCACTACAAAAAGAAAGGGTTGCGACACTCAATCAACTGAACGTCGGATGGAAACTATGAATAATGTAAAGTTCGAAGCACGTTTTTTAGGCACCTTCAAATTAATATAGGGACGCGGACAGGACAAAAGCGGCGGTGAAGGAGCGAGGATTTCCTGAAGACAATGGCAGTAATCAAGCCGGCACGAGCGTGATTACCGCCCGCCGGCCCCGCGCACCGACCTGCTACACAATTTATAAGCTTACGACAAACAAGCTTGTACCCACCGAATACGATGATTAAAACGCATTCAAAGTCAAACCGAACGCTCCGAGCGCTTGTGTGGCTCTCATTGAATTGCGCTAAATAAACACACTCGAATTAAGTCGCGATTGAGAGAAATATATTCTGCACTCGTGCGCTAGCGACGGAATTCAAGGTCCAAAATTAATTTGCAAAATGCAACGAAGAAATGCGAACGTGACTAAAGACATCGAATTCGCGACGGGACTCACTCAGGACAGGACTCTAACAAAATTGAGAGTGTCCTTTCCGCCGACAACATGAAACGCATCGCGTAAAAGATCCAATACACGGGCCAAATTCAATTTGCAAATCTTCCCGGCGGCGAAGATAGAATCAATTTACACAATTGTCTAAGCGAATTACGTCATTCGGCTGCCGAATATCGTAACGAGAAAAAAAAGGCACCAAGGCCGATGGTCGGTGCAGTCCGTTCACTTGCGATCTCGACCGGTTGGGATGGCAATACATAAACAGTGCGAGCGTGGATCAAGCCGCGCGCCGCGAGCCCGAGCGCGCCAAAAGTCAAGGTGAACCGGTGCTGTTTACTGAGATTGTAGCAGCTAGCTGCGCCTGGCTGCATCCTGCGAGGCGCTGCAGCCGTCTAGTTCTGCCGGCTCACCCCTGCGCAATCGATACGTCAATTAGTCATAGACACGTGCCGGTTCGCATAGAAATAATGACTATGACGATTCGATCGGCTTACACGTACACAAACGAGGTCGGTGAAACTGGGTGTCGCCGGCGTACAATTTTCTTCACAGTAAGCAGACAGCTGTCTGCGGAGTTGAGTTTTCACAACAATAAAGTGTGAGTCAACAATAAGCCGGTGCTCTGCCGCACTACGGTGAATGCAATCAGCGCGGTGAACCGCTCGCGTCGGTTCTTCGCTCGTTTTCCGAATTAGGGAAACGTTTCTTACGCGTGCATGTGTATGCGTGTAATCACATTCATGTGTGCCAGCGGCAGCCCATAACGCTTCAAGTACGTGTACTTTTCTAGGTTAAGTATCATCTCGAAAGTTGACTGCGCATACTAAGCGGCTGCTAGACAAATAAGGAAATAATAATGAAAACATACTGGACTCCGAGCTGGGAGTGGATGAATTAAATGATAAAAATAAACAACCGGAGACGGGGGTTTTAGAAAGCGTAAGATTATCATGTAGATGTACATGTAAAGGAGAGTTGTGTGCACTGCTCACAGTATGCCGGCGTCGAATCCATATTCATGTAAATATCGTGTGGTTTTGTTTACGTACAGACAACGAGCGGCAGGAGGCAGCTGCGCAGAATGCAGATCCTGGCCGTTAATTTAGTGGCGGGCTATGATACGCGAACAATGTTTTCTCTGTCCAATTATCTGGTGAAACCGTCGGATCTGCAGTGTCCGCGGCCACGACATGGGGTCCTGCCTCGTGCCCTCGCCGCGGAGAGCCTCGAGCGCTAGTACTCGACGCTTTCTCTCCGGTGCTAAGGCCATGCACATAAATCAAACGCTCTGTACATGTAATATAATTAAAATGAGTAGGAGCGTACACAAAGGTCGGCCATACTTGTTGTCCTAAGATAGTGCACCGCACGAGCGTTATCGCGCACGCCTACGCGACATAATTTACTCTTATTATTGTACTAAATTACTCATTTTACTACTACCCGTATCTGCTTTGATAAAGGTACTGGCTGTGTAGCATGTTCACTGTTTTGTTGCTCACATTATTTCATGCGCTTCATGTAGGGGCGGCATCGGAACTATTGAATATTCAAAACAAAAGTAGCGCTGTTTTGGTAATTAAATTCTGTTCGCCGTAAAGGCACAAAGGCTACCAACACGCGCCAATGTTTTCTATCAAAAATATTATAACACTGAAACACTCGAGCCTACACATGTTTTATTCCAATCTGCATTATGAAAGCGTAGATATTGAGAAATATCCACTTTGTTCGTATTTTATATTGAACATTATACAGATAATGGAAAATAGTTCTTTGGGCGCACAAAAGGATAGCCTGCTCTTTATTAAACTTTACATTCGTATTTCAATTTCAATTTTGGGGATGTTCTTTCAATATAAAGTTGTTTATTACGACACGGGTAAGCTATTGTAGCGGGGAGGTAATAGGTGGCCCAGTTTCACACACAGAAGGCGTGAAAAAGTAACATAAATACAAAATACATCACGAAGATGAACAATTTACTTCTAAAAGCAAGATGTTAGGTAACCTAGTATTGTGTTTACCGAAAAAATACGTTGTCATAAATCTAGAAAAAGCTGGTTTACTGGAATAGGAGAATAAACTTATTTCGTACAAAGCCAAAACGTAATAGAGCCAACTTTAATAGAAGAAACTAAACGATTTCAGTATACCGCAAATAGAGAAAACATTTGGCCAACGTTTGTCACAAGCCAATAGCCAACCCACACGTCAAGTCGGCCGGTCCCAACAATTACACTTGACAAATATATGACAAATCTTCATTGGAAATAACAATAACATTCTTATGATTCGAAGCCATAAAGAGGTCCTATTTACGAGCGAGCGTGGTGATTTCTGCTATATAAAAAAAACTTTGTCCGGATACGATATAAAATGTTAGTTGAGCAGGCATTTATTTTATAGGACCATCGGGGTTTATACGCCTTGTAGCAGCAGAGTGGGCCGCATTCGACGGGATAGCCTTATACGTCTTTTGGCAGGGCTCAATCATTTTCCTTCAACGATTTCGGCACTAAGGGCGTAATGCCAGGTATTTGTTGGAGCCTCGATTCGTTTTATCCTCACTAAATAACGGAGGGTATTTTTTGTGTCTCCCCGTATATCCCTGCTCATAATAAAGCCGAAACTGTCCGTCTTCCGTATACATCCGATCTTGAGCGTTGAAGTAAATAGGAAAAGTACATTTTATTGCTTCGGCATACTAGCGGTGTTTGCTTCGTAGAATAAACTAGAAAAATAGACTGCTGTATTTTTTACATTTATGTTTAGTACAAAACGAGCCTCCATTTTGAAGATAACATCTATGAGATCGTCAGTATAGATAGCCTAGGACATCAATACGGCTATTTATTGTTCAAAAGACAGTACGCGAAGATTATACCAAAATTCGTAGTCAAAACACATTCCTAAGCAACGCAATAATACTTGTGCTGTTAATGTTCTTAGTTGTAAGTCTGAAGCCAACAGCAATGAAGATTGCTAATAACTCACAAGTATTTACAGAAAGTGTATCCCTCCCGACATGTTTAATTTGCCAGTCCATCTACTGAGCGCTTAGTCCCGGAGAAAGTTACCAACCACCGTACACCCGTCAACAAAAGTTTTAATATTTCTACATTTATCTGTCTACATTATCTCGACGTAATGAGCGGCGGACGTGCCCCGAATACCAGATCTAAAATTTCTTCCCAAACTTGATTTTGCACGGTTCAACGTAATAATTAGAACTCAGATTATTAACCTTTCTACGTGAATAAATTTGAGATGATTGAATAGTTTATCCGTCGAATTCTTCCTTAGAATATTTTACGCAAAACATTGTTTCAATTGATCAAACTCAAGAAGCTGCCGAAAGCGAATGAAAAAAAGGTTCCCTACAACTTCTCGATTGAAAGTAATCAGCAAAAACGTATCTACTGTAAATAATAGAAACCTTTAATTATCGGGAGCTGACGATAGCGTTACTTGGCAATTAATTACAGGCTAATGAATATAAGTGGCAGCAATTCGTAAATGGGTAAATAAAAATGCAAACAGTAATTATATATGTGTGTTGGAGCGTAGATCCACGTATGGCAACAAGGCAGAAGTCCATTTTTGTATGTTTTGGGCTTCCTTGGACAGTTGAACGGCCGGCGTGGGCGACTCCGTGGGCGCTAGCTTTCCAATATTCCTAAGTTGTGATATTAGACTCGTCGTCCGTACTTATCTCGAGATCTCATGTGGGGTCAACATGTTATATGTTCAGACTGAGATAAAGACAAAACATTGCATGTGACAAGATTGCTAGTACTTCTCTTTGTACTGATAACTAATAGAACTGTTTCTAATCATTCATTTTGCATGTTCTGTGCAGTTGACGTTCACATTCCTGCTGATAGATACTTCATAAAAACATGACTTTTTCCTTGTCGAGACTGTTATATTTGTGTGCTACAAAGTAGCTTCAAAATGATAAATACTCTACATACGCATTACAAAAGGAGTACAAAAACAGCACAAATACATTACACTATCTTATCTCGAAGCCCTTTGGTTAAATTTGCATCAAATTTTACCGTAACGATCCAAGTAAAGACGTTTTACACTCAAGTTATGACAAAAGATATAAAAATATATGCAAACGATGCCGTTTGTGGGTATGTAGTGTTAGTTTTATATGTTTATGTTAAGTGGTTCCTAAAGGGTGTGGCTAATACGCCAGGATGCGGAGTTGTAAAACTACAGGGTGTTGTCACTTTAAATGCCAATTTATTGTTACGTTTATTAGGTTATTTTGTCGCGTTTACGATAATACGAGCTGTATATGTCTTTGTTTATTGTTAATTAAGTTCTAAGTAGTAAATACGTCGATTATATAAGTCGTTTAGCATTGGCATAAGTCACAATAATGATTAAGTTATATCACTAAGCGGTGCGAGAGTTAGGTTATCTAAAGACATACGAAGTTACTGACCGAGAATTCTTCATAAATTAATGCATTTATGATTTTATCCACGTAGACATTGACTCTACAATTTATAAAAACTAGTCGGGTAAAAAGATAAACAGGTTGAATTACACGATTTGAATCTCAAAAACAAAATTTTCTTTGCTTGTTGTCCACTGGCGTTATAGAAATTAGATACTTTTATCCGAATCGAAATACAGGAGTTAAAGTAAGAACTCATTCCTCGACCTCCGTTAACAAAACCGGTTCGTCCAGCATAGTGAACACTACTCCTTACGCCTACACAGGGTGTTACCACTAACAGGGCACTAATTTACACACTGAAGAAGACATATACTTAGTATACAGTATTTTAGTATAAAAATGCTAATTTAGATACAAGTACTGACAAACAAGGCTAGAATTTTAAAATCATCGCCATCTTCAATTTCTTATCCCAATTAGAATTTTAAAATATATTTATGAAAGTATTTCTAATTATAATAAAAAAAATGCGAAACTGAGTCAGTCACGCTTCTGCTCTGAAACTGCTGAACCCATTTAAACGAAATATGGCACAGACTAAGACAGATATAAACCCTACCCTGAAGACAGCTATAGCCAAAGTGGTGTAAGTAGTTTAGGAAATCGGGTGAATCCTAGAAATTATTACTTTAGTACTATTTTCTATGCAAAACTGTAATAATCAACTGTATCTGTGGCAGTTGAATTCTAAAAACTAGTTGTGACATGCAATAGGTTCGGTTGAAACCAATATAACTCATTTTTTACACGGATGGGTTTGAGGATAAACTTTGTCCACGTTTCAGTCGCTGTAATTTCATCAAGAAACGATTTCATACAATTTACTTTACATGTAGATTTATTTAGTTTGAATTATATTTTTAAGACGAGCCGAAGAGGAACAAATGTACTATATCCCGCACCTGGATAAAAGGCTATGTCTTTTCATAGGTTCCAAGCAATGTGTATGTATACTTAATTTAATTAAGATCAATAGTTTTGACGTGGAAGCGCAACAAACAGACAGTTTCTTTCGCATTTTTACCATATTAGTAAAGATTGCAAATGCCTAAACTATTTACTGAAAATAAATCATGCTAAGAGGAAAATTCGTCCAATCCCAACTTACTATTAAATTAATATAACAAGGGAAATAGGTATTGCAATTTATCATATGTTACTCGTGTATGTGCATATTTATTTTAATAATACGCTATCATTAGCTCGTGTGCTGTTTAGTAAATACATAATTATGTTCGAACATTGCAATTTAATTGGAAAAAAAGCTATAAATACTTGCAAACATGATATTAGCAGTTAAAACTGTCGGCATATAAAAAGTATTGTAAAATAAACGCGAACACATTAATCAATCCTAATTCAATGCAAGAGTGCAACGACCTCATTCATAGTCATAACAATTAAATTTAAATTAAAAACTAGGCCATGACATATTCCAACATCTAAAAACTGCAAGCTTTACATAAACACAAACGCTATCAAGGACATAAGAATATTAATTTCAAAACGAACCGACTCCCCGACTATTCTTCGCATTCAGAACACACACGCTATTCTAATCTTCAAACAAACTTAGTCTAAGAGCACAACGTAGGTACAGAACTGACGTGGCAGACAGACTGTCGGAGATAATGATCTGTGTACGTACATGTACATGTACCGTGCATGAATGTACAACTACATGGCAACTAGTGACGGTCACATGTTCGCGAATGCTAAGTCATATATTGTGCACCTTTGTGTTTTGCGAACTGAGCGATATTCTGCACAATTATGAACCAATTGTCGATGTTGCATCAGGTGATAATTTAGTTAATTGGGTAGTTTTTTTGCTAAAACACAAATATTAATGTTTTTTTTTTGGCTGTCTGCATGTTACAATATGAAGCCTTAAAAAATTTAATGATCGCAGTGTTTTGTTATTCAGAACTAAAATAGATGGTACGTATAAAATGTTGCTGTTATCGAATCGATGAGTCAGGCTTTCCTTATCATAAAAACGTCAAAATGTAATTTGCCTATCAAATATTGAAATACATGTATAACAATTAGCGTACAAGACGGTGGACGCATGAAATGTTATTTATTTAAAATGGCAGGACTATAGCTACTGCATGTTTTTCTTATTCCCATATCACCATGGAATTATCTATTGTTGGCCGGCTGTATTGTTCGCTAATTACATAATGACGCCTCGCTATTCTATCCTAGTTTTTTAGGTTCATATTCAAGGCGATACTAATTGTATATGTAGTTTAGTTCTAATCTTTGTGTCATATTTTTTCCTTGTAACCAAGTTTCTAAGTTACATTCAATTCTACATAATAGCGTAGATGACAACTAAGATTCTTATTCATATCCTGTTTGAACGACAAAAAAAACGAAATGCAATTTGTAACCGGCTCAAAGATATAATAAAAAATTAATCATGCACATCACGGTGTAAAGAAATATGACTTCAATTATATCTGAAGTGGCGTCCGTCTGTTATGTCAAACGTTAATGGCATAAAATAATTCTTAACATCTCCCGAGTAACCGAGGAAGTTATAGAAAATGTCTTCTGTAATAATGTTACGGTTAAATTAAAATAATGGACCTCAATTTATTTGCTTACGTTACTGAAGCTTAATAGGAAACAGCGACCCAGCGACTAGTTACTTTTGCTAATAAGAAAAAAAGCCAACTCGGCCATCCATTAAGTGCCTACTTTGTGAAATGATTTCGGTGAAAATAAAATTTACGGAATAATTAACTTTTCGACTAGATTTGGCCGAATATCTTTAGGCACTTCAAATAACTTTTTATTTTTGCTAAATTGGCAGAGCTTTCAGTGATTTTGGGGAAGAGCTTAGTACTGTCCGCGCCATTTGTTTCAGAACATTACGAAGAGGCTTTTAATTTAGGTCTTGATAATGAAGGCGAACGTTTTGTTCGAAAGAAAAGCGAACTAGCAACACACAGTATGGCTATAAAACGCTATAAGACAGAAGGCTGGGAGCGATCGTTAAATTTGGCCGACATGATGAACAATATAGTGAAAGCGGCAATTCCGCTCAAATCTTCGCCAGAAGGATTCACGATGGCAGTGGGATTTTAAGTCGCAAGCTTACTTAGCTGTAGGCTTTACATTTTATTGCTCTACATTTTTGGGGATTCGGCGGGGTTAGAGGGGNCAATTGTCGATGTTGCATCAGGTGATAATTTAGTTAATTGGGTAGTTTTTTTGCTAAAACACAAATATTAATGTTTTTTTTTTGGCTGTCTGCATGTTACAATATGAAGCCTTAAAAAATTTAATGATCGCAGTGTTTTGTTATTCAGAACTAAAATAGATGGTACGTATAAAATGTTGCTGTTATCGAATCGATGAGTCAGGCTTTCCTTATCATAAAAACGTCAAAATGTAATTTGCCTATCAAATATTGAAATACATGTATAACAATTAGCGTACAAGACGGTGGACGCATGAAATGTTATTTATTTAAAATGGCAGGACTATAGCTACTGCATGTTTTTCTTATTCCCATATCACCATGGAATTATCTATTGTTGGCCGGCTGTATTGTTCGCTAATTACATAATGACGCCTCGCTATTCTATCCTAGTTTTTTAGGTTCATATTCAAGGCGATACTAATTGTATATGTAGTTTAGTTCTAATCTTTGTGTCATATTTTTTCCTTGTAACCAAGTTTCTAAGTTACATTCAATTCTACATAATAGCGTAGATGACAACTAAGATTCTTATTCATATCCTGTTTGAACGACAAAAAAAACGAAATGCAATTTGTAACCGGCTCAAAGATATAATAAAAAATTAATCATGCACATCACGGTGTAAAGAAATATGACTTCAATTATATCTGAAGTGGCGTCCGTCTGTTATGTCAAACGTTAATGGCATAAAATAATTCTTAACATCTCCCGAGTAACCGAGGAAGTTATAGAAAATGTCTTCTGTAATAATGTTACGGTTAAATTAAAATAATGGACCTCAATTTATTTGCTTACGTTACTGAAGCTTAATAGGAAACAGCGACCCAGCGACTAGTTACTTTTGCTAATAAGAAAAAAAGCCAACTCGGCCATCCATTAAGTGCCTACTTTGTGAAATGATTTCGGTGAAAATAAAATTTACGGAATAATTAACTTTTCGACTAGATTTGGCCGAATATCTTTAGGCACTTCAAATAACTTTTTATTTTTGCTAAATTGGCAGAGCTTTCAGTGATTTTGGGGAAGAGCTTAGTACTGTCCGCGCCATTTGTTTCAGAACATTACGAAGAGGCTTTTAATTTAGGTCTTGATAATGAAGGCGAACGTTTTGTTCGAAAGAAAAGCGAACTAGCAACACACAGTATGGCTATAAAACGCTATAAGACAGAAGGCTGGGAGCGATCGTTAAATTTGGCCGACATGATGAACAATATAGTGAAAGCGGCAATTCCGCTCAAATCTTCGCCAGAAGGATTCACGATGGCAGTGGGATTTTAAGTCGCAAGCTTACTTAGCTGTAGGCTTTACATTTTATTGCTCTACATTTTTGGGGATTCGGCGGGGTTAGAGGGGTTAAACGTGGAGAGATTAATGATTAATTGCAAAAGGTTTATGTGTCTGTCTCAATCAAATGATCAGCTCTACCCAAAGTGTCTTTATCCGACCGTCCTTATTAAAACTAATTAATATATTCTACAGCACGGGCGAGCAGTTAGAAACAACGATAAATATTTCTAAGGCTTCATTTCTGCCTCTTAAATTTAACAACAGGTAAGTACTTACGAATGAGGAAAGTTCTCTTCCTCATTCATAGCACAATTTCACAATAATTAGCTGTTCCCATAGCAACGACATGTTTTGACGATAAATAGATTTGCTGATAAACACTGGCCCGGCCTCGTCCGCTTCTTACACCATTGTTTTCTTAAAAAGGCGATACCTTCAACTTATATGCCATTCAATAAGATCCCTGCGTCATAGTTAAGTATATGAAAATACTAGCTCCCGTCAGCGGTTTCTCCTGCCTCCCGTGGGTACTACTCACGCGCACACGTCTTTCGCGTATGTAACACTGAAAGATTTTTTCAAATCGGACAAGTAGTTCCTTAGATTAGCGCGTTCAAGCAAACAATCAAGCTCTTCAGTTATATAATGTTACTATAGAATACTATAGATATTATAGATATGATTATCAACGGAAATGTACCCTGGAAATTGTTCCACCAGGCTTTCATCGCTCGCTTTTAAATCATGTCTAAAATTAGATCACAAGGTCTTGTTTACTATAACGTAATGCGAGTTATTATATACCTTGTTTATGTATCGAATGATTTATACATAGGTGTGAATAGTAGGTGGTATCAATTAATCTAGAACAATCGTGAATCGCGTGTAAGATCAGAACACCGAAATTGTTCATCAATTGGTACTTGATTAATTTTCCAGAAAATACATACTTATTCATGTAAAAAATGAAGTTCACCAGTTTCATTTCAAACAAGAACTTTTGACAAGTCTTAAGAAAAAAATCTTGCAAAATACTAAATCACAAAAAAAAAATATTTTAAACTAAAGACACCACGAAAACTTTCATTATTCATAAGGATTTATTTGAGAAAACCTTGTGACTTCTACGAAATAACCTTTATCACATTGTCGTTGGTAGCTCCAACAAAATTTTCCGCCACGTTTTATATTTTACCTACAAGTGAGAATTTGGCTTAAAAAGGCTGAAAATGTATCTACGTGGTTACATTATATTTTCAGAAAACAGCCTGCATTATATTTAAGTTTCCACGGTAAGTACAGTCAGCCACAAAAAACGCTGAACATTGCATACCCGATTGAAATCATACTTTTGATACTCCTAAAATCCATAAATTAATACCCAAGTAATATTTGTGAGAAAATCAGTGAAATATAACGGAAAATCCTACCAAACGACAGCGTACCCAGTAACGAAACACGGTACATAATGGTGATGTCATGTTTTCACTGACTAATCACATTCGGCCCATATTGAAGGTTATACTATACATCGGCAATAATAATAACAAGCCCATTAAAATGGTTACAATCGTATGTAGGTCGCGTAGGTACGAATTAGATTGATTTACTCATAAGAAACGGGGTTCCTTTGACTTGTCTGTCAATCGTGATCATAATTTTAATTCGCTTTCTATTGGTACACTTGGTAATATTAAGAATTCGACTTCAATAGCACTTGCGCAAAATTGTAAAATATATATTAATAAAAAATAAGATTAGTTATAAACAAAATAAGAACAGCATACACTGCGAAATATGGCTCATGGTAGGCTGTGTAAAATTCTGAACATCCTTTCAGGAAAAGGCCTTATAATATTTCCTAATTACTGTTGCTTCACACGATAAATTCTTTTAACGCAGCGAAATGTAAGTACTACGATATTTTGCACACTTATGGAAATTTTTCATAGGTTAAAAATTAAGTATTCATATCAGATCTTCAGTATAATAGCAACACATGTCAGATGCAGGCTAGTGCAGTATATTGTTTGCTATAACTATAATAAATATGTAAGTAGTGTTCTGGTATTAGTCACCGTTCCGTCTTCAGTATCCACGTGGTTCATGTCACGTAGGTACCTACAGAGCTCGTTCTACAATAAAAGGAATATCAGCTTCAGTTTAAGAGAATCACCGATGGCCATTTTTGTAAAAAAAATGTAAAGAAGTTTCCGCACTTCAAGTGTCATCTAAGTTCAACTCGCAATTAAAACTTATTTGCCGATGCTTGAAACTTTTTCAAGTCTGTTGCAGTTTTTTTCGCTTCTAATCTTTGCTAAAAATATTAAACTTTCTGGTAGATACTCCATCTTGTCGTCATAGCTACATAGATTTACAATGAAACTTCATAAGGACTTGGATTCAAACCTGAATGAAGGACAGCGTTTTTCGGGGTAAATGAACTACCTACTATTTCTATATTTCACAATGCAGCTTATGTCACGTATGCCATAAATAAAACGGTATCCTCTTGCATATCAGGAGCCACGTCGCCGAATCATCGCCCAATAACGCCACATGGTGTTTTCCTCAATAAGATAATACGGGCAAAACAGGAGAACTAACACATTCATTTTCCTCTTAAATCCCGGAAATATGTCGAAAAAATCAAGCCGGCAATTGATTTGTCAGAACAATTTCATTTACCATTAAATGCTGATTAGAATTATGAATTTCCTTGGAAAAAATCAATCTACTTACAAAATCTACCATTCTTAGTTTCGCAAAGTAAAGATCGTCTTTTTAAATGACGAAGTTAATGATGGAATACACGTGTAGTTTTTTGCATTAGTCATAGAAACATTGTCGAGCAATACCAGTACTGCTTATAACTTATAACTTTAAAAAGTCACAACACAAAATGTTCGCTTCACATTCATCTAAAATCATCTCCTAGAGTGCAATTTTTCCCCACATGACGTCTAAGTCACCTATCAAGTGTCATTGCAGAAAAAACGTGACCAAATTAGTGAGGACTCGTCACGGTCCAAATACGTATAGACAGAATGACAAATAAAACAATATACACAACGTCAGTTAGCAACAAACGATTTGCAATTGGTGTGTGCAAATACATGATAAAATATAGTTAAGTTCGCTTTATTGGAAAATTACAGTGGTCGCGGGCTGCGCGAGCGCACCGAGCCGGTGTCTCCGCTCGCTCCGCGCCACGTCACCAAAACATTATGTAAACACGGTATTATTATGTATACGAGTACGTACATACAAGTGTGGTTATTCAAGCGATTCGGCGGTACAACGTGTGAATATATCTAATCTGAAATGCGCGAGTTTTATGATCGTTTTATGTCTGCGCGTGAGTGGATTGATGAACACATTAGCATTCAAACAGTAAGCGGTAACTGAGATGAAGAATTCGAAACTGCATGACATTTAATTGTTTTCAGAATAAATAGCTCGTAAGCGCGGCAGAAATAGTAAATGCTGTTAGCTGATGTTCAGTCGTCCACATAAATCAAACAGCACTTACAGTAAATTAACTTTAGACATTATCCCATTCAACAGCGGTATTATGAAATAAATACTAATAACAGAAGTCGGCAGGTTATTGCTTTATGTCAGCAAAATTACCTATAATTGAATTTACCAATAAAACACAGCAATCTCGAGAGAGACATGGGTACTTTCATAATAAGGTAGGAAATGGCCCTTTCAATTGCCGCAGCACTTGTAACGAGCCTAAACCACACAAAACAGGTACCAACATTCAGGTAAAGTCAATTTCCTAGGCGAACAAAGTGGAGAGCTGTTTGAGGAGAAAGCAACCTAAATAGGCGTCGTTTCGACGTGCATAAAACCTTCTTGGATAAAAAATAATATATTTTTATCGTACAATGGGGCGTTTATGTAATGTGACTGTCCATCAATCACGCTTACGTTGCCGAAAGTGTTATAAGAAAAGTCTACGGCGGATGTGTTCTGAAACCTTTTCTCGGTATTGAAATGTTACGCACATTACTGTTCTAGGCTCCATCGTCCTAAATCTAGACGGCAGCCATGTTTTTATCAGTTTTTGCCGCGTTAGGATCGGAGATTCAATGTCTCTATTAATCTTATATAAATTGACAAATCTGGTACAGTCCGTGCCAAAAAATTTTGTCTTCAAAAATTTAAAAACAATTCGAGAATCAAACATTCAAAATAATCCTAAACTGGAAATACTAGATATTTCACACATATGTATTGCGTTAAGATCGCAATCTTTGGCTACTAAAGAGAAATTCGTTGCTAAGTCTATTTGCGTAGCAGTCTGTTGTAGACGCTAATTAAATCCACCTAAGAACTTTCGTTACAGGTTTTGGGGTTAAACTTATAACACAAACCATAGCTTATAAATAAGCTAGATACTTTGCAAACTCAGTCTAAAAATCATAATAATATAAGTCACTTTTTGTAGTAGCATCTTTGTCTACAGATAAAGGACCGAAAGAGACAGACGCTGTGTCTCCGTAATATCGGTAAAAAATTGAGACAAGCTGAAAAATTGTGTTAAAACGATTCGATTTGTTTGGCTTCCTCATTTCAAATATATGTGTGACAATGACTATTGCAATTTGCACTTGTTAGTTTTAGGTGCCATTTTGTCTGATATCGTCGGAGTTTTAAATCAGAGGATTGGCTGAACACACCTTTTCTAAATAAATAGTGATGTTCCAAATTTTATCTTGTTCATTTAACATTTATTTTTAGCGATTATCATTTATCATTTAATTTGAGACGTGTAAATAATCGTTCGTCAATTCAGGTATTTTATTCCGACTTTTGGCCAGCATAACGACACAAACAATATTCCACTGAACTACCAGTTACTAACCAAAGCGATACACGCCATGATTTACCAACACGTTAGCCATACAACATGAAATTATATACAAACAGTGGCGGCCATTACAGCATACATTAATAAGATACCATTAGCAGTCATACCTAGAAGCTAGGGTATAAATCAACGCCAACACTATAGGTACAAGTTATTATTGGAATTAGAACAATGGTTGCACAAAAGACCTACCTCTAATATGAGACTAGTGATCGCTTCGTGGTCTAGTAATAATCCTGTTACATCTATACGTAATTTTGTGTCTGATTCATGTATTATATGAGACTGGATATTATGTGTTTCAAAACAATGCAGTATTTCAGATCCTCAAATCTTATAATGTTAATCCGGACCAGTTTAAAATGCGTATGGTTTTAGCGCGTTTTAATAGTCCCAAAATATGCATAATCGTTGCATTTTTGCGGTACGTCTCTCAGAAATGCGAAATTTTGCTAATTATGAATGTCCTAAATAATTTCCTGAAATTCAGTGGTTACTACTCTATGAGATATAAATTGAAAATGTTGATTTTTGTACACGTTTTTAATTCTTAATCGTAAGCATTTGTTTCTTAAAGACGTGGATCTATCTATCCTTTTCCTCCTCATGTTTTTCAAGGCACTACGGGTTAAAGAATCTGATCATGAGTACATTAGCAAGTGCACGACTAGTTTCTTCATCCACAATGAGACGATTTTCTGGTTTGACTGGGTGTGGCTCAAGTAGGGAGAGGCCTATGACCACCAGTGGACTCAGGCTGAGTTGTATTGAGAAAACGGGATGGCTTTGAGTTTAGTTTCTAAGACTAGGTTTGGAGAAAATAACTCTAGGAACTTATTTCACGACAAATCCATAACTTGCTGTTTTTTTATATTAGATTTAGTGCGAACTATGATACAGCTTGATGGTGTTTTATTTAGTAATAATTTGATAGCCAATTAATAAAAATTAACAAAAAATAATCGTTTTCCGAGAAAAGCTTGTTAAACTGAACTGATTTTTCAATATTATTTCTGATAAACTATTGAGGATTCCAGGAATTAATTAATACTAGTTTAGCCTATAAACTCACGATCATTAAAGATAGTTTTATTTGATAAAATATAAAATTAAATACCAACGAGAACACACTACTACGTAATAAAAATGAAGCCCAAACATTACTAAATTACTATAAACCTTAATTCAACTTCCTAAGGAAAATTAAATTAGACCTTAATATCTTATATTTAGCTCTATTTCCAGATAAAACAATATGGCTTCTTTTGATTAAGATGACAGGTAGAGTTATATTCCGACCAATCAGTCTAATAAGCCCTTTTTATTTTAGCATTTTATTAAGATTAAATAGCCTTGAGCAAACGACGCCTTTTTCGGGAAGTCGTATGAAATGGTAGCTTCATAAAATATAGAAAGTTGATGATAAACACGATTCAAAACTTGTATTTCTAGAAGATGTACACGTTGATAGAATAATTATAATAATGAGAACGTAATTAACATACTGCAGAACAGTTAATTGTTAATACGATTAAATAACGAGGGCTTTTTGTTATCATTTCTTAATGGCAATAGTTGTTTCTAATATAAAAGTGAGGAATGGAAACGAGGTGCAGTTTTCGAGTATTCTAGGACGTATTACAGACTTTAATAGTTATGTTTACAATACTGTGAATGAGAAAGTGTTAGTTACTTTCTCTGCAGAACCGATTTTGATGAAACATGAGACAAAGACTGATTGAAAATCTCACAAAGGACACAATATCCGAGTGCATTAAAATCCAAGCAAATCTCTAGGAATGAGCTAGTCTTTTACTATGTTTCTAAAATAAAATAAACACGTTTGCGTTTATCCGTCGCAGAGCCGCGGGCAGACAACACGTCAGATTTCTATGTGAAATATTATGTTGAGAACGGTTTAGAGAAAGGTTTTCGCGTCTAAAATGTAAGTTAACGACAAAAACGCTTTTAGTGGAACTAATTGTCGCTTCTCTACTTACGCGTTGTAACAGTTTTTTTAGTACGATTGCAACAAAAATGTATGTTAGTGAATAGATTTCTTAATAGACTCTCAGTTTGCAGTGGCTAGACAACTGACAGGCCTTGCGATTAAAATCTCTCTATTCCAAAGAGAAAAAAATCATTACAATGTTACTCGAAGTACCCATTACAGTTTTATTCAATTACCAGCTGTCAACGTATTTGGCAGCCATTCATTACCATTATTTACAGTTTAATCTTTCAAATAAAATCGTTCAATTGAATTACTATTTGTAACGAACCATAAATTAAATAATCAGTGTCCCCGCCCTACCTCTCGTTGCGATAACAAATTCAATGATGAAAGCGACCTTTAACTTAGCCAAATAGGCAAATTCCCCTCCATTAGGGGCCGATGAATAAGTCGACTATTTTATGATGCCGACTGTACTTTTACCCATTTCATAATACCTACTAAAGTTATTACAGGCCTTTTACAATCAATTTGGTATTATTTCCCGTAGTCGGAGGGCTCGGCGTGATCACCACTATTCAACTGAAGATCAAAGAACCCACGTTTATAATTGCAAATGCGGATTGTTCTTAAGCTCGGGGATATAATGAAACGAACCCGACAGCCACAAGCCAAGAAACTGGGTACGATTGTTAATTTAATGAAACGAGAATAACTGCCTGCTAACAAGTTACCGGTTCTAAATTCCTATTCACCGCGAGTAAATAACTATGTAGGCGAAGTAGTATGTCACGTCGAGTGGCTTTGTTTCGCAAATCGTCCTCCTTAGCGGGCAGGCGGCTCGGCGCTGGCGGGCGCTCGGCCCAAGCAAACGCAGCGCGTAAACAGCGCCCTACAGGTAGCCGCGCTGACGCCGAGGAGCATCAGGCGGCGTGACGTAACGGCAGCCAGCGCCCTGCCGGCCGTGGCAGTGCTGCCAAATGGGTTAGCAGCGTCATCCGCCCCACCCGCACGTCTCATTACGATCATGCACTCTTTCCCTTGGCGACTAGCCTGCCAAGGTCAGTGCGCCACGCGATAGCACCGCGCGCCGGCACCCGCCACCGGCACACGGCGCGCACCCGGGTTCATCGTTATCAATAAAAATATAAACACTCACCTGTTTTTTTCCAACTCGTTATGAGTCGTCCTGGAACAGAAAACATACAATATGTACGACACGCCGACACTGCACGTATAACACCACTGAGATCACACATTATCACTGCACTATAGCACTACACCGGCCGCGACTCACCTGCTGCCCTGCGATTTCTTGGTCTTCGGCCGCCTGCCGCCTGACCGGGACTCTTCGTACGCCGGTAAACTCGACGCGTATCCGTGCTCAGCTTCTGCAACAAAGTACACTGCCATTCCGTCAAAATCAGCTGATTATAGCACGGCAAAAATAGACGGGAGCCATGTTGACGTGTGCGTGTAGTTGCACTCGATTGACAATTCAAACAAAGAAAATCCAAATCACCTCTATCGCGCCTTTCGATGTATTCAGCAGCTTGAATTAGAGCAGCAATACTCATATTTATTGTATCCCGATTGAGCACAGGTATTCACAAACGCAAAGCGACTTTATTCGATTTAAACTATAAATAAAAGTATCTATGCGCTCCGAAGTTCACGACTGCGTTTACCGATGTCAAAAACACACTAGGCGACTCGGGACGCGCGACCGTGTAAGCGGTTCGTGATTTGTCGGCGGCGCTCGTGCCCCGCTCGGTGAGCCAATCGCGATGCAGCAATGCCCACAATAAAATACCTGGGTCAATCACGTGAACTTTGTGTTTCCAAACAAAACATTTTTTTTCTATGCGCTCTTTTGTAGTGTGGTTGGATATTGAGGAACTTTTATTTTCTTGAATAATTTGTAATGCATGTCGGCTTCGCACTGAAGTGCACTCACGGCATTCACTCGGCAGCACACTAAATTAATATTACAACATGAAAGTTTGCCGTCCATGCTGAGAAACAAAGTTTTTTAGCATTTGGTACGAAGCGAAAAATAAAAGTTGCATTCACGTTGATATGGCATTGATTTGCATTATTAAAATGAACTGTGATAGGGTAATTTGAATTCTTAAATAGCAAACAATAAAAGATTATGATTCACATTTGGGAAACACTTTTAATATTTAAAATGTTCAAACATGTCTTGAGTGTTTCATTTAATATTTTCAGCATGTGAATCCTAGCGAATATTACTGGAAGCAGGTGTTTTCTTGGTTCCTGGAAAGAGGAATAGCTTACTCAATTTTATTAGAATCCAATGAGAACTCGAACCTTTCCTGACATGTGTTGTATTTGTAACGTCAAGCTAAAGACACTTTTTCTAATACTGTAGTTATTCAATATTTTGAAAAATACCAAAAAAATATGCAAAAGAATGCATTTGTTGTCTGTCTACCAAAATCATTGAGAGTGGCATTTGACAAATTGCCATTAGACAATGTGTGAACAAAAACATTACATAATAGACAAATATTCAAGAGTGAATATTATGCACAAATTTTTTGTGCAGCAAATTCTTATTAATATTTTGTATATTACATGCATTTTCAGTATTGCCTGTACTTACCACCAATATTCTTGTTTTTCTATAATATTGACTGAATACTCGGACCATAGAGCACAGGTAACTACATATGTGGTGTGGTCTAAACTCACAAAATGTATTATTTTGTTCAACACAGCTTCTCAAAAGGTTTGGTAAACTAAGTATGTAGTTGAATATTAGATGCCATTCATCCTGAAAGAAAAGACATGTTTAATTATTTTGTTTTTCACATGTTTTAACTTCTGATAATTCTTTATATTTGATAAATGGTTCTAAAAGTTTTGTATTGTTATTCTGGATGATTAATTGGACAGTGTGAATCACTGAATCCAGTAAATTAATATTTTGATTCTTTAGTTTTATTTTAATGCCTTATAAGTTTATGTTATTTAGTTTCATAAGGAATATGATACTCAATTATTTTGTTACTTATGTATAAATATATAATCTTATAATATACCTCTAGTACTAGCAAAGAAAAGTCCACATCATCAAAAGCAGGCAATTCTGGGTAGGTATTATCACAGACTCTGTCATTGTATGTCCTTATAATTGTCTCCAGACGAGCACAATTGTATAATATGAATGATGCACCTGTGAACAAACATAGAGGCTTATTTATTTCATCATGTACTGGTTTTATTGCAAGGTTATTTTAAATTAGAATGTTATGACAATTTTATAGCCTTGATTTTATGACTTAAATCTTTGGTTTTGGTAGTCACAAATATGTATGATACCATGTATCTCATAGGTATTTAACTTTTTAATTAGATATAACATTTACACTGATACTGGCCGCTAAACAGTTCAGTAGCAAGACTTTTAGTGTGATATACCTACAACTATTTTGCTGAAACACTCTAAAAATATGGTTTTTAGACAATTGTTTCTGGTTCTCCTATTATTAGTATATATAGTTTCAATATATACCTTTACTAGACCCAACAGAAGAACAGTCAAAATTAATTTTGACTGGACTGCTAGGCTTTGTCTGCAGTAACTCAAAGGCTGCAGCTGATTCACCTAAATGAGCAATAAACTCCTTCCATTTTGAATCTGTTGACACTCTTACTCCATACTTGTGTTGGGCTATCAGTGTCATCTCATCTTGTCTTATCCTGGAATTAAAAAAAAAACATTGTTAGGCATAATGTGGAATGTTCCTTTTTTAAATGTTATCTAGTTGGTTGAGAATAAAAATGGCTTCAAATTAGTAAAGTAGTAGTTATTTACCTAATATAGCCATCTGCATTTATTTCAGTTTCTTTAGCTCCAGTTTTGGAGTTTAGAACAGTCCCACAGAGTACTCTATGGCAGCCTTCTCTATTGCTGGAAGACTTTGTTGTAACGAATATTTTAGAGTCCACTTTATTCAACGCACACAAGTTCCTGATGACACTGCATACATATTTCGCACGTAAGGAAGTAATATCACATTGTTCTTCACAGCCAGGATCTAAATGAACTTCAGATACACCTTCGTGTAACTGCTGAGCTAACACCGCAATGTTCCGCAACGCCTCCGATAAACCTACACAAATCGTCTTCGGGCGTTCCAAAAACAAATAAATACGACCATTATCTTCTTTCACTTTGTTCACTTGTAATGTCCAATTTATTGATTCCTCAACAATGTCTCCACACTCTTTACCGATTACTTGCATTAATGTAGTGTCCTCTTTATTTACAACTTCATCACAAATAGCGAATTCATGCCAGGATTTCACGGAGTTAGGAAAACTGAAGTCCCCGTGTGTCTGTAAGTTATCTTGATGTTTTTTCACTAACAGACTTCTCGCATCTTTTGGTTGACCAGATAGGTATAAAAATAAGCTTTCTGCAAAACTTTCTAGCGCATTTTCTATCATTTTTTCAATTATTCGGCGAATCCATAACACAGAAACACGTGTGACACAAAATTTTCTGACATTGACACCAGTGTTGTCAACCCTAATTTTGGAAAATTAGTAGAATATGTGCCGGAAATCGGTAGAAGTTGGTAGAATCCAAGATTAAAAATAGGTAGATCTACCACCTTAATTTAAAAGCCTTTTTTTTTGGCCTTTCGTGGCGGAATTTTTGACCTTTTAGTCCATGCACCTTCTCCACCACTGTCATGGGCATCGCTCCTATCAGAATTCATTACTCTTTGAGATAAACTCTAGGTTGCTAGAGGCAGAAGTAGGTCACAACAACTCACTCACAACTCTGAAGTAACTAACAAAATTAGACAAAAACTAATAATATCACAATTACTACACCAAATTCAACTCAATATTTTGATGTAATGCTAACAAACAGCTCGAATGCTTCAAACGCGGTTTACGCGGTAACGAAATGTCAATGTCAACTGTCAATCGTAAGTGTTTTTATTGTTAAATATGAAAATAAACACCACATTAGAAAATTTTGAAAAATAGGTAGATTTGAGGCTTAAGTTGGTAGACAGGTAGACTGAGGGCAAAGTTGGTAGATCTACCTAAAAGTTGGTAGAGTTGGCAACATTGATTGACACTGACAGTAAAGTGTCATCTGTGATACATAATTGCCAGTGTTCGAAAAAAAACACTGCTAACCCTTTCCTTTCAATGGGCAATCTAAAATAGCTAGCTAGCATACCGCAAAATTTCCAGTATTAGTTTACCGGCTTTTATTTCCTCCGTCCATGGCACGGAAAAATTGATCAGGAAAATATTACCCACCACACTGGTCAATTTTGAGGTGCCATGCATGGTTGACGCTATAAATGCCTGGAAAGTCGCATGCCCGAACACCGACCTGCCCGTCAACCCCTCCTCCCAAAGACAGTGGGATGAGCCGCTCTGCAGAGTAATACGGAAAAGTTTAATTGATACGTCAATTACTTCTGCGGAGCGAGCGCGCCTACTGGCTGTGGGTGAATGGGAGTCGGGTCTTTGGCTTTTCGCACTCCCGTCGTCAAACATAGGCACCATGTTTGATGACACCACTTTCAGACTCGCTGTTTGCCTCCGTCTGGGTGCTCCATGCTGCTCTCCTCATCGCTGCCACTGCGGGGAAGCTGTCAACAGCCTCGGTCACCACGGCCTGTCGTGCAGCCGCAGTGCGGGCCGCATACCACGGCATGCGAACATTAACGACGTGATCCGTCGCGCTCTTGTTACCGTCGGCGTGCCAGCCGTACTTGAACCAAACGGCTTGGCACGTGACGATGGCAAGAGACCAGACGGCATGTCGCTATTTCCGTGGAAGTTGGGTAGGACTTTAGTGTGGGACGCGACCTGCGTCGACACTCTTGCGCCATCCCACCTTCCCGGAACTGCGTGTTGTGCTGGCTCTGCCGCTGCACAAGCAGAGAACCTCAAGCGGCGCAAATATAGTAGTCTTATTGGCAACTACATGTTTGAGCCGTTTGGGGTTGAAACTCTCGGACCCCATTCACCCACAGCCAGTAGGCGCCTCGCTCCCAAGTAATGAAGTATCCATTAAACTTTTCCGTATTACTCTCAGAGGCTCATCCACTGTTTTGGGGAGAGGGTTGAACTGGCAGGTCGGTGTTCGGGCATGCGACTTTCCAGGCATTTATAGAACGTCAAACCAGCATGGGCCACCCAAAATTGACCAGTGTGGTGGGTAATGATTTTCTGATCAATTTTCCAGTTGCCATGACGGAGGAAATAAAAAGCCGGTAACTA
Organism: Heliothis virescens; assembly: GCA_002382865.2. Classification (NCBI taxonomy): domain Eukaryota; kingdom Metazoa; phylum Arthropoda; class Insecta; order Lepidoptera; family Noctuidae; genus Heliothis; species Heliothis virescens. The sequence goes on along the minus strand of NWSH02000437.1, from coordinate 13,355,585 downwards.
ATAACTGGAAATTTGCGGTATGCTAGCTAGCTATTTAGGATTGCCATTGAAAGGAAAGGTGTAGCAGTGTTTTTTTTCGAACACTGG
>NWSH02000437.1:13340506-13353664 GCA_002382865.2 Heliothis virescens | reverse complement strand
AGTCGGGTCTTTGGCTTTTCGCACTCCCGTCGTCAAACATAGGCACCATGTTTGATGACACCACTTTCAGACTCGCTGTTTGCCTCCGTCTGGGTGCTCCATGCTGCTCTCCTCATCGCTGCCACTGCGGGGAAGCTGTCAACAGCCTCGGTCACCACGGCCTGTCGTGCAGCCGCAGTGCGGGCCGCATACCACGGCATGCGAACATTAACGACGTGATCCGTCGCGCTCTTGTTACCGTCGGCGTGCCAGCCGTACTTGAACCAAACGGCTTGGCACGTGACGATGGCAAGAGACCAGACGGCATGTCGCTATTTCCGTGGAAGTTGGGTAGGACTTTAGTGTGGGACGCGACCTGCGTCGACACTCTTGCGCCATCCCACCTTCCCGGAACTGCGTGTTGTGCTGGCTCTGCCGCTGCACAAGCAGAGAACCTCAAGCGGCGCAAATATAGTAGTCTTATTGGCAACTACATGTTTGAGCCGTTTGGGGTTGAAACTCTCGGACCGTGGGGTCCGAGTGCTCACCTTCTTGCGAAGGATATATCCAAGCGTCTGGTTGACACTTCCCGTGACCCAAGGGCTGGTTTTCATTTCGCACAGCGGTTAAGCATTGCCATTCAACGTGGCAATGCTGCCAGCCTTTTGGGTACATTACCAAGTGACAGTGATGAGGACCAATTTTTTGATGCGCTGCTGTATTAGATTTAAGCTGTATATAATAGAATAGTTTTAGTTAAAGTAAGAAATGTAAATATCGAGTTCCTACCTAATTAAATTATAAGCTAGCATACCTAGCATGTTTAATTTGTAGATAAGACAGTTTTTAAAAACACTGCTAAAATCTACGGCTAAAATAATGTGATTAAATATTTTCATTGTTATTGCTTAAAATTTGTGTGTCACAATAAAAAAAACAAAAAACCTACATAAAATAAGCTGACGTTGCTATGACGTTGACAGTTAGTCCCGTTCACTGATATTGTCAAATTGACAATCAGTCGTGGTAGCGTAGCATATTTTTAAAAAATCGCAATTTTATAATATAATTACTTTTAGGCGCTAGTCACAAATAATTGCATTTATAACTTAGAGTATGTATTAAAATAAAAATGTATTCAAAATACTATTGCTTCTTCCTTCTCTGTGTAACATGGCAGATTGCAGTGGTCTCGTCAGCCGATCATCTGCTTGAAGGTATTTACTGTGGAAAAGCAAATTGTTACGAAGTTCTTGGTGTAACAAGAGAAGCTACTAAGAATGAGATTGCTAAGAACTACAGACAACTGGCCAAAAGGTTTCACCCCGATTTACACAGGACGCCCGAAACGAAAAAAGAAGCTGAGGAAAAGTTTAAGGAAATAGCGACAGCATACGAAATCTTGCGGGATGATGAAGAGAGATCGGACTACGACTACATGTTGGATAACCCTCAGGAGTACTACGCTCACTACTACAGGTATTACCGCCGCCGCATGGCGCCGAAAGTCGACGTACGCATTGTGATCGCCGTCACTATCACTATTGTATCCATAATACAGTACTACAGCGCGTGGTCTAAATACGACACCGCCATCAAATACTTCATGACAGTGCCAAAGTATAGAAATAAAGCTCTCGAATTAGCCAAAACTGAAATGAAAGAAGTTCAGTCTAAGAGTAAAGGAGTGAAGAAATCTAAAGCTGAGCAGAAGGTTGAGCAGGACAGGTTGATAAGGAAAGTTATTGAGGAAAATATGGACATCAAAGGAGCCTACGCCAAGCCTGAGATAGTTGACATACTGTGGGTGCAGCTAATCATCCTACCCTACACTATAGCATATTACATTTACTGGTATCTCAGGTGGTTCTGGAATTTCACCATACTGAAGCGACCATATGGTGAAGAAGAAAAGTTATATTTAATCAGGAAGTACATGAAACTTGGACAGCATCAGTTCAATGCTATAGATGATAAGGAGAGGCAAGAGTTCCTGGATGAAGAACTTTGGATCAAAGAGAACTTCAAAGTTTGGAAGGAAATCAAAGATGAGGAAGCAAAGAAAGCTTTAGCAGAAAATAATAAATACAAACAGTACAGAAGGTATATTAAGCAACATGGAGTTGGGCGGATGACATTTGACGACTCATAGTTTTGTGATAGCACTAATTAATTTATTAATAAACTTAGGATCAGTCCTTTATGGCATTTTATTGACAATTTACTCTTGTTTCTCTTAATATTTCTTTTAATCAATTAAAACACCAAAAATTATACACAAAAACAAAAATAAAACAAATGTTTTTTTACACAATTTGTTACTTTATTTCTTTAATCTCTATTTGTCTCAACATGTACTAAGATGATTTCAATACAATTAATCATACAACACATTCATAATTTACAATCATCACAAACAGCAATTCAATAAGGCATACTAACACACCGGGTGCTCATACACAGACACAAGGCAAGTATGTGAACAATCACATTTGTCCTGAAACAACCATTACAAGTGGCTTGTCCACATTTGAATAAACTTAAAAAGTGCTCCTCATTTATCAAGACAAATCAAAATCGTTATACAAAACAAAATGAGATCCTTATTACAAAATATAATGCAGTGACCGCAAAACAAGCAATCAAATTGCATTGGCAGTGCTTCTGACCCTTAAATATACTTTTAACATTAATTCCAATAGCCAAAAATGATAATTTTGGAATGTTTATACATCACTATACACATTCATACTGCTGCCGCATTTTCCATACAGGTTTTCCATACGCATTTACAAGAATAGGGCACCTTTATATTGCTGTGTCTGAAGGCGATCGGTCACTTGCAACCTTGTCAAAACAAAATCACATTTATCGTCATTTATTATGGGAAGACATCACGGAAATAAAATAAAGTAAGAAATAAAACTTTTCGTTGCTATCAATGGCTAAATTATTACCTAACTAAAATTGCACAGTCGTGACGATAACAAAAGGAAAGTAAAGCGATTAGTTTCGATTGCGACGGTGTTGCGAGCAACGATCGCCGTCCGCAAGTTGACATTACGAAAATGAGAAAAAACCTTTTGTTGATGTAAATTAAACTTAGTTGCAATATTGTGCTACAGAAGTCTCGTTAAACATGGCATTAAATACTAATTTTCTTGCAGTAATTTGTTTACTCAGCTGAGTAAACAAAACTTTTGAAAAAAAATGTGCTCACATTTTTCTTAGGTGCTTTCAGTATGTCAACTTGCCAGACACAGCCAATCAGTATCTCTAAAACTGTACTTATTGCTTTAGTAAATAATAATTAACGACTAATTGATGTGTCCAGACATCTTGAGTGTGCATTGTTCGATAACCACCAACAATTTGTACAACAATATTACAATCAGGTCAATATTTCAGTTTAATGTGGTCATTCCCTATTTCGTGATTAAGATATACTTTATGAGCAAAACTGCTAAACGCTACAACCGGTTTAAAATATTTTCGACCTTATTCCTATAGAAATAAGATTGAAAATGACATCAATTCTTAGTCAGTTTTGCAACTCTATGGTAACATTCTATTGCAATTATTTAAGGCCTGCTTGTTTAGTTTGTGACTTACAAAGATCAATGATAGTTTGGTTTTAAAGCCGCTGTATTCGCTGCATATGCTAAATACTAATTTATTATTTGATATTTTATAATATAACTATTTTAAGGTCACTGCAGCGCTTGCAGCGGCTTTAAACTCTTATTGTCCACTCGACAAGTTTCTTCACAACAAATGATTATCAGGTACGTTTTTATTATGTGACTTTTATCGTCAAAAGATAACTTGTGGTTGACAGGGATAAAAGTCAGTATGATAGGAATCATTGCGGTATCATTCCCTTGAAAAAATCACAGTTTTATAGCATACATACTTCAGGTGTATTTTAGGATTTGAAACTGAACTTGGTGTCTAGTCTAGCGTGTATATACAAATGAATAATAAAATAATACTATAATTTATTGTGCATTTATTTGCACAGGTTAATGTGATATCGGTGACCTGCACTCATATCAGCTGCCAGATAAACTCTATTGGAAATAAATAAAACAAAAATCACCTAAAACAAAAGTACATACATATAGCCTAATACATAAGTAGCCTATAGATATGTTTAAGCTTCGAAACTACTACAAAGTTGATAAAACTGTGAGATTTAGAAGGCTGTAAGTATAAACTCTGTTTCCACAACATGGCCGCTACGAATCGAGTAGAATACATATTTTGTACACACAATTTCTCAATAATTCTTTATACAATATCATCATCATATTTATCATAATGTATTTACACAAAACATTTATTTAAATATAACCTCTCGTTTATTACTTTATTGGGGACAATACGACGTCATATCGATTCAATATTTAGTTATAATCTATCTACATAAATAGTATACACAAAATAATGATTCTAGTCTTTTTTTCAATGTGCTATTTCGTTTCAGATCATTTGTAAGATATACTTTAAATAATCATTGTTTACATGGCAGAGACATATTGTTATAAACTTTGTCACTATATTTCAATATTAAGATCAAAGTAACAATGTTTCCCTGGCATGTAAAAAGTTGAACAAGTCACAATTCGTTCAATTTAATAGTCGAATTAGTCGATTATATTATTATGCACAAACGATGATGTAGAAGTAAAGATTTTATTAAACCACTTCATACTGACTAGGCAATTTTATCGACTAAAAGTCATAATTGATTCATAAGTTCACAATGGCTGCAAGAAATCTTTAATTAAACTGTAACCTTATCACTAAAATCGAATTGTTCAAACAATTCGCGAGTGAAAGTATTCGAGTCGACAAAATCGACTATTGAACGGAACGCATCACACCGATCGTATCGAGTCACGTGGTTGCATACATAGGGGCCGCGAGTGTTGCCACTTCACATGCACAGTCCTGCAGGGTGCGGCACGCCTACCGGTTGGCGCGCCTGCGCGGCGCGCGCACGGCGACGTGCAGGGCGCGGCCTCACACGGGCGTCTCGTGCTCCGCCTCCTCTATCCGCCCCAGCCGCCACGCGTTCGGGTCTGTCGCTGCGTGTCATACAGACATACATTAAAACTAATCCATTTTTGTTGTAAAGCGTTTACATTTTACGTCATAAGTCACGTATGCACCTACGAACACATTTTGTAAGATATTTAATTTTGTTAAAGTGCGTACGTGATTTTATCTAACATCCTATCGAATAACCACATTTTGTCCAGGATACTTGAAAAACAAAATGCGTCTGCGAAATAGGGATGTTTCAAGTCGTAAAATGCAAACGTAAATTTTAGTGTTGTGCTTACAAAACACTCATGTCATTTTAGTGAAATCGTGTCAAGTTGAAAATGATATAAGTATTTTGTATTTCATTCATAGTTTTACAGCCAGTTTCAGAGGTTCCCGATAAAGTTCTAGATAACTAACTAACAGACAATGCCATACAAAAGTAGTCAAAATTAAAAACATTTCTATGTCTTATCTGTCAGATAGCTATGTAGAACTTTACTGGAACCACTAAAACTGGTTCTCAGTGAATTACCCAGATAGTAAGGTCCTCACAGACTAGCCAACATTCACACAAGCTTAATAACGTCACGTTTCACCGTGTTGTGCACGTGTCGATGACTGTTAGACGTTACACAAAAAATAAACACTGGCAATGTTGCCAGATGGAAAATATAAAACAAATTGAGTCTGGAATGTACTTTGTGACCATTTATTTATAACACTTCTTGATTCAGTTTAGGATATGAAATTATAACTACTACAGACTACTGAAGCTTAAAAATGAGTTCTATAGCTAAAGAATTTTAAGTACATTTCAGACAGTATGGAGACAATATTTGGTAGTAATGTATAACAAACAAAAGCGCAACTTTTCGCAAGCAATGCGTGTTGTGTGGATGTAAACTAGCGTAATGTGACACAAAGTACTGTAGTTTTAAGCCTTTTATTTAATTATAATAAAATCAGCTTAAATCTACAGCAATGAAGCTTATAGCCAACAAGGCGTTTAGTAGTCTAACATTTTTTTTTTATATTTGTGAGTTAGGAGTGAGGCAACACATACTGATGATTTTTTTAAGGGAATCAATATTTTTATGTGGCTTTCAGATAAGCTCAAAAAAATACAATAATATTCAACTATACATTTATTATTTTTACAGTATCTAAAGGCCACACAAAAAACAATAATTTATCGTGATAATGAGTGGTGAAACAAATAACATAAAACAAAAATATTACCTTCAATAGTCGATCTTCCAAACATGCTTTGGGAGTTCGGACAAAGGATGGGACTACGGGAGTGATACTGCTTACACAACTAAATATAACTTACGTATACTAGATATACTAAGCGGGTTAAGGTAACAACTAGTATTAAAGCATACAGTTAGGTCAGGATGGGTAAACTGGGAACATAAACATTTGAGTGATCTACGTCAAAGGCCGTGCGAAGGATTTGAGAAAACTCTGACTTTGACTTGTTAGGAGATTGAGCCTGCAGCTCACTGAATAAGAAGAAGAACATTTGAGTCACTGGGGAAATATACTATATCAGCTTAAAATCTGAGAACTTAAAGTTTTATTCGAAGTGGTTTTGTAGAAAGTCGAGTAAAATTCAGAAAGAGTTACTTTAGGCTTTAATTATGTCCACGATCTTGGCAACAGCTAAGTTAAAGAAAGACAGGTGATAGAAAGGTATTTAAATATTTTCTGGGATATGTGAAGAGTATGCTTATTATAGAAGACAAGCAGGAAAATTGAAATTTGAACCTGCGAAACAAGAAAATTACAATCGAACTGACAGAAGGAAAATGTCAGTTTTATATTTTGAACTAGCAACACATAAACTCAAAACTTGTTTACTCATCCTGACCATAGAATTACATGCACCATCAATATAATAATAATAATACATTTGTAAGTTATATGAGAGCATTATAAGACTAGGTACCACACTTAATACTCAGACAGGGCTACACATGCGAATACGAATACTTATGGTATCAAATACTTCTTTAAATAAAATATGAAGCTTTAATTAATAATATTAATGATCTAAAGGACTATATAATAATGCAATATTACTTACTTTAAATGATTTTAGAAATTTATGTAGTGATGTCTTAATGATATTAAGAATACATAATATTATGTGCCAGAATACGTGTCCTCCTATTTTTAATTAATTTAGAGAGACCTAATTATTATTTTAAAGTAAACTACAACGAATTTTATTATTAACCACCCGACCTTGTTAGACACTTATCCTGAGTTTGGATCAATTTTTCAATCGCAACTTTTGTATGTAAAATAAAAGAAGTTTAATAAAATTATTGAAAAATTGTCCCTTGCTTTGATATAAAAATATAATGAATGAATTCAATACATATTTTATAAATAAGCTCTTAAGCCACCACGCACTTACCATAACATAAAAATACATAAATATATTATGTGAAAGTATGAGATATGTATGAAGACATGAACTGTCATAAATTTATGTAATGATACAATACTGTTTTATAATAAATATTAAAGTGAGAAGTGATGATGAACACTAAAGTAAACAAACAAAACCTTTTTCCAAATTGAGTAAGATTACTTGGGACTTTATGAAAAAAATAATATGATTTACATTGGGAACTTAGAAAATAAAACTGGAAAATTCATTCAATTAAAACCAGCGCACTAATCAGCCATTAAAACCGTTATTTTAAGAAGAAGAAAATTGGCAAATCAGGTGATTTACTGAAATTATCAGTCACTTCTCATCTCTAAGTTTGTATGCCATGAATATAGTGATTATATGGTAGTGAGGAATAATGGGAAAGGATTTTTTTACACTTCACGATTAATACTGAACATATTTAAAATATTATAAGAATACATTATTCCCCAACTTCAAGTTTAAAATCTATGATACACCACGATCCACAGCCGGCGCACGTAGCAAAGCGCAGCACAGAGCATAATTTACTGTCAAAGTATTATATTGTCTTTTTCATTGAAATAAAATCTAAAATCAATTAACAGAACTTTCACATGCATGTTAGAACCTAGCTCTTCACATCACACAAATCATCATTGTTTGATGTAGAATATGATGTACCTGTTTCAGGTAGAATATGATGATTCAATTCTTGATATTTTGTCATCTTTTATACTCATATTCTGTGCAAATAAATGCTTCTTATTCTTATTCTNAATATACTATATCAGCTTAAAATCTGAGAACTTAAAGTTTTATTCGAAGTGGTTTTGTAGAAAGTCGAGTAAAATTCAGAAAGAGTTACTTTAGGCTTTAATTATGTCCACGATCTTGGCAACAGCTAAGTTAAAGAAAGACAGGTGATAGAAAGGTATTTAAATATTTTCTGGGATATGTGAAGAGTATGCTTATTATAGAAGACAAGCAGGAAAATTGAAATTTGAACCTGCGAAACAAGAAAATTACAATCGAACTGACAGAAGGAAAATGTCAGTTTTATATTTTGAACTAGCAACACATAAACTCAAAACTTGTTTACTCATCCTGACCATAGAATTACATGCACCATCAATATAATAATAATAATACATTTGTAAGTTATATGAGAGCATTATAAGACTAGGTACCACACTTAATACTCAGACAGGGCTACACATGCGAATACGAATACTTATGGTATCAAATACTTCTTTAAATAAAATATGAAGCTTTAATTAATAATATTAATGATCTAAAGGACTATATAATAATGCAATATTACTTACTTTAAATGATTTTAGAAATTTATGTAGTGATGTCTTAATGATATTAAGAATACATAATATTATGTGCCAGAATACGTGTCCTCCTATTTTTAATTAATTTAGAGAGACCTAATTATTATTTTAAAGTAAACTACAACGAATTTTATTATTAACCACCCGACCTTGTTAGACACTTATCCTGAGTTTGGATCAATTTTTCAATCGCAACTTTTGTATGTAAAATAAAAGAAGTTTAATAAAATTATTGAAAAATTGTCCCTTGCTTTGATATAAAAATATAATGAATGAATTCAATACATATTTTATAAATAAGCTCTTAAGCCACCACGCACTTACCATAACATAAAAATACATAAATATATTATGTGAAAGTATGAGATATGTATGAAGACATGAACTGTCATAAATTTATGTAATGATACAATACTGTTTTATAATAAATATTAAAGTGAGAAGTGATGATGAACACTAAAGTAAACAAACAAAACCTTTTTCCAAATTGAGTAAGATTACTTGGGACTTTATGAAAAAAATAATATGATTTACATTGGGAACTTAGAAAATAAAACTGGAAAATTCATTCAATTAAAACCAGCGCACTAATCAGCCATTAAAACCGTTATTTTAAGAAGAAGAAAATTGGCAAATCAGGTGATTTACTGAAATTATCAGTCACTTCTCATCTCTAAGTTTGTATGCCATGAATATAGTGATTATATGGTAGTGAGGAATAATGGGAAAGGATTTTTTTACACTTCACGATTAATACTGAACATATTTAAAATATTATAAGAATACATTATTCCCCAACTTCAAGTTTAAAATCTATGATACACCACGATCCACAGCCGGCGCACGTAGCAAAGCGCAGCACAGAGCATAATTTACTGTCAAAGTATTATATTGTCTTTTTCATTGAAATAAAATCTAAAATCAATTAACAGAACTTTCACATGCATGTTAGAACCTAGCTCTTCACATCACACAAATCATCATTGTTTGATGTAGAATATGATGTACCTGTTTCAGGTAGAATATGATGATTCAATTCTTGATATTTTGTCATCTTTTATACTCATATTCTGTGCAAATAAATGCTTCTTATTCTTATTCTTGATTTTAAATACTATTCCAGTGAGAAAGAAAATCTTTGCTACGCTCTGTTGTATATATATGGCAGAGTGTAGCAAAGACCCTTGGCCCGTTGGTCCCTAAGCGCGTATAATCGTGAAGTGTATGGTGGATGGGACGAGGTCGCCGTGGTCCGGGTCCGGCGCAGGCGGCGACGCGGCGGCCGCAGTCATCGACACGCACAACAACACAACGTTACGCACACGACCCCACGTCTACGCACGCATAGCAATCTCGACCCGCTAAAATTTAATGGTCATCAAAATTTAATACTCCGTCAAAAATGTTTAAGTTCATCAAAAACATGGGATTCGTCAATAATGTTGATGTACACCGACAGTTTTAATGTTCATCAAAATTGACGATTGTCATCAACATATTTTTTTTACTTATTTTAACGGAACTCCCAAGACTGCTTTGCGTAATCGTAAAATAATTTACTTAAAAATTATGTAGTGCTGAATTTAATAAAGAGATTATGGCTTGTGATTTGGGTAATAGTAAATTAACAATACGATAATCTATTAGGGGACTTCACGTACGGCTATTATTTAGCTAAACATCAACAATATACCTGAGTATGTCTGCTAGATTATTGTAGAAAGCATAACATTGAAATACAGACAAAAACGACATCGATAAAGTTTATATAAATAATGACATAAGCATAAACAAAAGCAGACACACCAAAGTAATGTAACATTACAAAGACCAATGGGAGCTCACGAAATTAAGAAATCTTTACACACCATCGTTTAGATTCAAAAATAATCACCTATTGCAATTTTTAGGTTTTTTTTGAAGAGGACACAATGCATGACTTAATTATATATTTTTTAATTACTTCACAGCATGGCCCAAATTCATCATTGGTTATGGCAAAATTCTATCTCTAGTAAACAAATCAACAAACGAGAGATATGTTTTTGCAATCCGCAGTAAAACTAATCTATTTCTTTTGGTAAATTAAACACCCATTAACAGAAAATCTTTTACCTTAATTAGGAGGATTGTTCAAATAGTTGTAACTTAGTATGAATAGAATAGCTCATTTGAAACAATTGGTCTTACAAAACAAGAATGATCAAATATTTTGTAATTTTCAGAAACGATAGTGTGTAAGACTCTGTAAAATTCAAAATGATATAATTCTACCTATTACAATAATCACCTACACTAGCTTGGAATATGATCATGCATGATGTAATCATTGAGCATTTGTTTTTTATAATTATGATAGCGTATCATATAGGAATAAAATCAAATGATCCTGAATAATAATGATTTGCGAAAAATGTGAAAGCATATTTTTTACTAGTCATATGAAATCATGAAAATATGAACGATATAAAAGTCATCAATTATTGTAAGATAGCCGAATACTGAAACGCCACTCAATTTTAAGGAATGCTTAAACTTCAAATTATCTCTGACGCACTTATGTACTTAAATACTTTTATACCTGCGACAGAAATAGTTTTATATAAACACACCTACATAGGCCTATGGCCTAAGAACTGTATTTAAAACAAATGCTCAACATCGAATGAAGAGATAAAGATGTTAGACTCCGTACAAAATCCGATTGACGCACACACGCATACACCTATCTGTTTATGTGTGTGCGCTTTCGTTTTATACAGAATCTCGAGGATCTAGCGTGAAAGATCATAAAGGTAATGTTATTGTGATTTTTTAAAATCTAAAACAACATTGGAATAATATTGTATTTACAGATAGCTTTATTGAACCCCAATGCATTCGTGCAAGCTTTTCAAAGCAAAATGACACAGCTGAAACACTCAAAATATTTCAATGATCTTTAAACCAATTTCCCTTGATAAAAATACCATCACAATAACATCACAAGCCTTCACACTAGATCCATACCACCTCCTATATCTTTAAACTAAAACCATTCGTTTGGCTTACGGGTAGTATTCTTTTGTCATCCCTTCATATCGGATGGATCAAAAGGCGAATTGAAACTGCAAAAACTAGCTTCTTCATGCTTTTAACAACAACAAAAAAAACAATAGCTCAAAAACTATTAAAGATTGCGGAACATACGTGGGATATCTTCACTAAGCATGATGAACTAGATTTTGCGGCTTTACGCCACCTTTTAGACCATTCCTCTAAAGCAACCGTCAAAAAACTGCTATCCATAAGGCAAACGAATCGTCTCTTAATGATAAAAAACTATAATTAAATCCACCATCAATAGAAGCAAACTGTACCTTGTAGCTGTCGGTTCAGTAGAGCGGTGATGCCGGGCCCGTCTCCCGCTTTCTTCACCACCAGCATAGGTTTATCCTCACCTTCCTCGTAGCTGTTCGGCAGGTGTCCGTTCGATACCGCCATTGTTTCGCTCACCTGGAGATTTTGGCGGTAAAGTCAGTTGGTAGCTTTTGAATTTGGATATGGCTAAACATAATCAACGAATCTCCATAGTTTGTGAGTATACTAAGCCGAAATGACGGTCGATATTCCAAGTAGATCCGTACCGTTAATCTATGAATTTAATAAAAAAACAAATTTGTCGTACGGGATCTAAAATATTGTATTCTTGTTTTTGGTATTTGTTATCACCACAGAACATATAAAGGAGGTTAGAAAGGAAATAGTTCCCGATTTGCATTAGAACGCGTGTCGCCGTTTGTCTCCCACTCTTTAACTTCGCTGCAAGTATGAGTGTAATTCCTACGCGGATTACGCACACAAATAAACAACACGCACTAACATCGTGAGTTTGCTGTTGGTTGTCACACTAGCGCAATCACTGCGTTTGACGTACACTCATACACGCTTAAAAGCTCATGTACGTTAGGGCGAGAAAAAGGTCGAGTATAGATATCGATAACATATATCGATAACATATATCGATAACTTGTAATCTTGCTACTTACTTTACAAGTATTGTGGACTTCTGTAATGCACGTCGTGAATAATGTATTCATGCGAATATAGAAAAAATAAATAAAAGTAAACAAATAAAAACAACGTTACTCCATTTTAAAATCATTTTTTTATTCATTTTCTACATACATATCTAATAATTTAAAAAAATATTTAAATGTTCTGGCAAAAATAAATAATAATATTAAGCTACAATGTGTACTATTGATAATATCACTTGCAGCAGAGTAATTATCGACATTGTTTACAACTCGGCACGTCACTATCGATATGGCTAGATTTCGTGGAATTGAACCATTGGTTCGGTACTCGAGACTCTCGCTG
>NWSH02000437.1:13313270-13337448 GCA_002382865.2 Heliothis virescens | reverse complement strand
AAATGTTCTGGCAAAAATAAATAATAATATTAAGCTACAATGTGTACTATTGATAATATCACTTGCAGCAGAGTAATTATCGACATTGTTTACAACTCGGCACGTCACTATCGATATGGCTAGATTTCGTGGAATTGAACCATTGGTTCGGTACTCGAGACTCTCGCTGTGTACGTAATACATTGCGCGATCGCTCACGTAGTGCCAATTGGTTCGCATGTATTTCAAGCAATGTATTACTTTTCGTTTGCCTGCGATAATATCGTTATTGTATACAAACTTCATAATGCCAATGGTATAATTACAAATATCACAAGTATTTTAATGTTTTTGGACTTACCGGTGAAAAGAAATCCCGTCTCGTGCTACACTACACACCTGGCTTCTTTTCCAACACGTAATAATTGCGTAAGACGGCATAATTTAATATTTTTTCGGAGCGTCGTACGCTGTCACAACAAACGCGCGATTGTAGTCAATTTCGGCTGGTTTTGAGAATCTGCTCATAACCGCGGCGCGCGTGCCCCGCCCACAAGGCCCTTCTAACCTCCTTTATATGTTCTGTGGTTATCACAGATGTCATTAAAACCTTGGAATGTGAACATAGACAAGTCGATTTCTGTGTTCTGAGGAGTATACCAAACCAAAAGTACAAGGTCTAACAAGAACCCATGGCACAATTTGGTTAACAGACCCACAAATATTTCTAACTCTTAGCAAATTTTTAAATTTCTGCTAATAAATTGTTCCCCCATTAATATATTTTGCATAGCAATCAGAACACAACGAACCAATACTCCGATGTTGTTTAGATCATAATGCAGCCATATAACCCGTAAAGTGGGTCAACGGAGTTTTCACGAAATAGCCTAGTTGTGTGAATAAATAATTTCGGGGTAGTCCGATATGAATTTGTAATACAGCTAATAGCAATATTATTTACGATGAGTACAGGCCGTATAGTGTAGGTGACATGGCTAGATAATATTTTAGTAAAGCTAGGTAATGTTCTTCAAGAAATTGATAAAAATAGAAAATTGGAAGATAATCCGATTGAGAAAGTTAGCTCGATAGTTGATCCACCAAAGATAATTATCAAAGAAGTTTTCTAATAATATTATTTGGAAGATCAGACTTTTATGTCTATCATAGTCCTCAACTAACTAAGTTATATTTGTTTAATTATCTTGAAGAACAATATACAATTTTCCAATTCCAAAAACTTGAGAATATTTTATCCATTTTGACCGTATTCACACGGCTACATATGATGAATCAAGTAAAGTATAACGATCTATCTCACCTGCATAAGTTTATGAACAACATCCCGACCCAGTATGTGGTCGAACACAGCCTGGAGAAAGGCGTCCGACATGATGGAGAGCTTCAGCTTGTCACGGTGCCACACCAGCACCCTGGACTCTTCCATCGCCATTATTGACACCTGAAATAGTTTGTAAAAGGACAATGAGAAAATGAACAAAAGTAAGCATAATATGGCAAAACTGGTAGTCTTTCGTCTTTCGGATTCACGATCGAAGACCTCATTCGTGTGTGTTATACAAACGCGGGGATTATAGGATCATAAATCCACGATTCGTTATTTCTGCTATCCCATTTGGAACGTCACCCAAACCGAGGAATACAAGCATTGTATAAACGACTGTCAATGAAACATTCGCTTTGAACGATTTTGTTCTTCTTTCAATTATTCAGTAAGCTGGTTTTCTTACTTTATCATTTCCATTGTAATAAATTGTTTTAAAGAAAAGTCCCAAATGTGCGATTAGCCAACTATCTTTACCGAGTAGCATTGAACGAACAACAACCGAAACCAATTAATTTAAGCACCCACGCAACAAAACCGATGTCTTCACAGGCATAATTTACTTATCACAACAAACAACATTATTACAACTTACGTATA
The DNA here is from genome assembly GCA_002382865.2 of Heliothis virescens. Taxonomy (NCBI): domain Eukaryota; kingdom Metazoa; phylum Arthropoda; class Insecta; order Lepidoptera; family Noctuidae; genus Heliothis; species Heliothis virescens. The sequence goes on along the minus strand of NWSH02000437.1, from coordinate 13,335,521 downwards.
CATACGTTTACATAACCCCATTCACCAACAGCACTATTAACATACATAATAGTATGTACTTAAACACAATACAAGACATATAAAGTGAAGCCAGATTTCGCGATGCCATGTCTGCGAGTAAGGGGTTCCAAAAAGCGGTTACGTCGCTCGAAGCAGGCACTTGAGCGGGCAAAACGTACGGATCGTTTAAATTACACTGTATACGAACAAAACGGGCCAAAATTGAATTTTCCACTTCCATTAGAAGCGATGATACGGGAAGAAAAACTTTTCTGAGTAAAAATCTTTGCGCTTGATACTAAAGTGATATTGCGTCGTTAGGTAATGAGTCCTGCTATCTAGACTGGTTCTTTTATGTCTAGTCCTTGGAGAAATGTGATCTTGTCATGATTGTGAGGAAAAAAAGTATTCGTCTTTAGCCTAAGACGTTGAAGTTAAGAACAAGATAATTACGTCGAAGATTAAACACATGACTGTCGTTTGGTAACTCTAGACTGGTTTAAGATATAATAAAGCGTACATTTTAGGTATTGCAGTGCGCAAATGAATCATACGTTTTATTACAAATCCAAAAGGTCAACACTCATAGTTAAGGCATAAATTACTGTACACCTACGTAACAATTCTTTGTATTTCAGTAGTATTAATCTACGAGAGAAATCCACAAGTACATAATAACTTCTTCATTCACAAAAACAAAATTAATCTGAATAATTTACGAGGCTTCACTGTTGCTGTGTGCGTCGTAAAGAACAAAAACGCCTACGAATATTATGTTAATAGCAGTGAATGAGAGTGAAATCATGACTGGATCATACAATAACGCATTTACTTACAGACGGTTGGGGAACTAAACGACAGGAATCTGAAGAAGGTGAATTTTGTAATACTATCAACACGGAAATCACGTCACTATTGCCCCTAAATTAGTACCAGAAAAGAATTTACAGAATACTCTAAGAGCATTAATAAAAATGCAACGCATGAATAAACTCAGACCACCATTGTAACCGTAACTAAAGCCTTTAAAGACCATCTTTTCATGCTAAACCAGTCTTATATGTGTTAAGAATATTGCTAAAGACTAGAAGTCTCGTAGGTAAAATTTTGCCAGCCAGTGGCTCTCTAAATAAAACTTCTGCACCTCTTACATGATGTCAAAGAGGTCGCCAGAGACACCCACCTGCGTTTAGATACGATTACGACACGATACGCGTACATTTTCATATCATATACTATGCATATATTTTATACAACCTGTATTGGATGGAAATAGGCCACTTCAGTAGAACGTGGAGTATGTTATTTCCTCTGGATAAGGAATCTTTACTGGGAATTATTTATATAAAATATTGGCGAATAAATAAAGCGCGATCATTGATAATTTAATGGGTCTTCCCTGTGTACCTCTGAAGAGAGTTTTACTATACAATTAAGAGTTGAGAGAGAAAACTAAATCAACGCAAAAAAAAAACTAAGCTTCAGTGTGAGAATGGCCAACACCCGAAGCCACTTAAAATGTGTCATATTCTAATTTAAAGCAACATCGTCTTCAGTTGAAAATAAACGAGAGAAACATAATAGCTTGGCCGACTTAGCGACCTACTTAATTGTCCTGTGCCATTTTTAGACACTATGGCGTCATACTATAAGTGGGACTATTTGCAAAGTGTCCAAATATAGCAGAAATTATACAGAGAACATTGTACATCTGAATAAAAGTTGTAAGTAGATCACGGAGGGCGAAGATAGGCAAATTTTTGGCAAAGGTTTTACTAGACAAAATACAGCACGGCAAGATTTAAAGCCAGTTTCCGTTTAGATAAGGGTATAAAGAGTCTGTTTGCTAATTTAAAAAGCAGAAGTTTTGCGAGAACACATTGTATTTATTTTTCGCGAGACTATTCTCAAAACTGGGCAAACTCACATGTTTTTACCAGACTGCCAAGAAAGTCTATTAAAGATTGATATTAAACAAGAACATATCTTTAAAACAAGCCCACTCCAAATCAATCAAAAAGGCCTCGAGCCTTGAATTGCAGCGTAAACGAGGTTACTCGATTTACACATTGATTAGTCTCCGTACTATACGCATGACCAGTTAACAGCCCATAAGATCGGTTTACACTTTAATTAGCACGGTTAACGGTCTACTCAAATATCCGACACGAACACAAAAAACACGGGTTAACTATAAACTGGTCCTGCGTGCTAACATTGTTACGACTGCCTGACAAATTGGTCTTTTCAGTCGGAAATTGATATTTATGGACATTTTTATGATCCAATTTTTGGCAACGAAGAAAGAGGTAAGTAAGTACCTTTGTTATGGAGCAAAAAGGATTGATCGATCATGAAAACTTTTGTGGCCGATAGGAAGCCATAATTATACGTTTTATCCATAATTATTTCATCAATATTGAATATTCCGTTTCTGATAGAAGAAAATGCGCCTTAAGAATTGAGTAATAAGGACTTACCTGAAAGAACTCATCTGTAGACACGCCGAACCATTCCGGCGAGTCGAGGAAGTGATGTGGGAACACTATATGTAGCGCTCGCTGGTTCTGTGACACCACTAGTCTGAAACACCATTTTATCAACATGATCATCATTATCATTACATCAGCCAATTGTCATCCACTGCTAGGCCTCCCCCAAATGAGCGCCAACCATCCAAACACCATATATTACACGTAAATTAAACGCAGTCTTCTGATACTTGTTAAACCCCTTTAACAATCCTTCTTCTATAAGGAAGAGAACTGGGAAGCAAAGGATATAATTGTGTCCCATTGCCGATTTTCAAATTAAATCCTAACAATAATTCTATAACGACTGCGGTAATAGCACGGTTACAACGCAATCAATATACGTTTCTCGTAATATCCTATCCTACCAGGATCGTATTCCAGCCACAAACACATCAGATTTAGGTAACCCACAAAAACGGCTTCAAAATGATTACAGGGCTTACAGGTTTTATGTTACGCAATTGTCTGCCTCCGCAGTCTTCGAATTATGTGAGCAGATGTTATCATTATGTGAAGGGAAAATTTGCTCATCTCGTGTAAATTAAACAATTTGGCAACATGAATATGGGCGTGCAGTTAATATTCAGATTTTAGGGAAACAACGAGACCGCGTCTACTTTACTTAAAATTCGCATTTTCACCCAGATTAGACTGTAATGGTGGTACATTTTAAAGTTTTGTTTATACACCTCAGTCCTCGGTATAAAGCTTTGAGATGTTCTGGCTAATTAAAGAGCTCTCTGTAAAAGTTTTGAGACCACAAAACCTACAATGCTGTGATGTTTGCAGTATGCCTTTACTTCACATGTATGTTCTCCTCCATGTCTAAATGCTGCAGATATGTTGCTAAACTGGTAATCAGGAAAGACCTGAATAAATGCTTACATATTATAGCTTTTACCAATTATCCAATGAATAAGCGACAATACCAATAAAAGATAAATGAGGACATATACCTCGAAAACCCAACTCCAATCTACATAGAAATACAATTAGCAGAAAGGTAACTTTTAAACGAATTTCAAAGTTTAAATAATGGTGGTTTAATAACCGCAGTATTACAGGAACGGCGCTAATTAAAACGTGCGGCATAAAACGTCTCTGCGGTGGTATAACACACAATATACGCGTTCACGGGCTCATTACCTGTTCTGCGGTCCTCGGGAGCGGATTATTGCCAAAAATTATGAAATGTGTATGTAGATGATATCCTCGTTAATAAGTTTTGAAATATCGTCATTTAATTAAGTAATAAGACAGCGACGAATACTGGGAAGTATATTGCGAATCGATATAGACCATTTTAAAAGAATATCGGTTGATAAAGATTGCTAGATTAACTTTCTGTCAACCACATTTCTTCGTCTCTCGTTAGAGCTGCGGTCGGAAGACTCAATTTACTTGAACAAATAACTTCACAATTTAAGTCGAAAGCTAAAAATAGCATTCCCTTATCAAAGTCCTTTAACTTGATTTCAGAAGTAATCAGTCCTTTTCGATTTTAGGTCCTAATAGGTATTTTAAAAAATATGACCTGATAAAAGAACCAAAGCATACAATAAAACAAAAATCCAATTTAATTGGTTTCAGAACTAATTGCGACAAATCCTGAATTTGTTTCGGCTATGTACGTGAAAATTTGTTTTTTCACGAACAAATTCTAATAAAAAAAAAGCATCTTTTTTCAATCATAAATTGTTTCCACCGCCCTTTATACGGGCTTTAGGTCGTGATACTTGACATTATGTCGTCGTCTAAACCCGAATAAAAGGTACGATTTAGGGTTGCTCCAATCTAGATCGATTTCTCACTGCCAACGCTTATCAAAAAATACAATCATGCCTAAGTTTTTGGGTCAAATGAAGCATACCGATGCTAAGAGGTTGTATTTTAAGATTTGGCATCGAATTTTATAAATCTTGTATTTCTATTTTAAGAATTCTGGCATACAAACAAATATTATACAACTTTCGCTTTCAATTTTTGATATTCTCAAACATGCTTTGGACCGGTTTGCACAAAAAGTTAGTTGAGCAATTACTAAGATATTGTTGCCACCAACCCTGTGCAGACAAGCTCCAAAAAGCTCGGTGTCGCAAAGGTCGTCTCCCTAATAGAGTTTCGCGACAATAAAGCGCTCCCCGAAATGCTTGCTTTACACAAACCTTAAAAGGAATACAGCTGTGAATTTTCCGGACATTTCAAAACTGATGACGACATTAATTATCTCAAGAGTATCTTTAATTTGAATGAATCTTTCAGGCAGTTAAAAGGTCTAAAATCGGCAAACAGGTTTCCAATAAAATAGACATAAACCTACTAATGTTCGCTGTCGTTAAATCTCGCCACCCACGTCAGGTCATCAAACTGCATGGGCGGATGAGCTATTACAAAATTGGTTATAAAACAAACACTTGGTGGCTTCTAAAATCGTTCACATCCTGCGAATGGCTTCATAAATACAAAGACAACTATTCCCTCGCAAGGTCGGTAAAAATAGGTCCGTAAAGTACGTAAGTACCGCAAAGTACCGCAATGTGGGACTGGCTAAGTGTCTGGAAAGAGGGTTCCGTTCAAAGTTGTTGAGGGTCGCATCGATAGAGTACGGCGAGGCAGCTGCGGTAACCACCGTTCAGAATCAGGCCGTGAAATTACGGGACTTTATTTCTTGTGGCGAGCCCTAAAAAGGCAATCCATTACATTCGTTTACTAGGATGTCTGCGCTTAGGTCGGCGGAGGCCAGACATGAGCAATTTTGTGAGTTACGAGTCGAGTTTTTGCGAGGCATAATAATTTCACTTTACGTTCGGTTATCGGTTTCATACATTGTGCTTTGCACCACACATTAAGCAAAAACTTTATGATATCAATCTACAAATTGCAAGAATAAAATAACTCTCACTCTCACATATGCGCATTAAACATTACAAACAAACAAATTTTCATGCCACACCCTAGGGGATACAGAATAAATCTTATCTACCTAGTAGACTTCACCCCTGCAATGCATTTAAATGAACTGATTTTAAAGCTACAACGTGTCTCGCTATCTTACAGGCATTCCGCATCACTATTGCCTAGTAAGTACTCCGTCATATTGTATATCCTGCAGTACTCCCACGAAGTGCAGTACATCTGGCGTCACGATACGAGGCCTCGTAAATAAAGCTTAAAGCGCTGCAATTACTACGTCTGAGTCTGTACAGCCATTTTATAGCTTCGTCGCTAACGCGGGAAGAGTTGTTGCGGGAACTTTATGTTTTTCGTAAGTAAAAGGCAATGTGCTCGACCACCGTCATTTTCTGCACTGATTCTATCAAATCCTTAATATAATTGGGAATTTCAGTTAAACCCTAAGACAATATATCTTCTACACTGAGAAGTTCATCTTGCTGAAGACGAGGAAGAAATCTCACAGTAATATTATTATCTCTATAAAGCTGTTGTTTGAACAGTTCAAAACAATTCAGTACACTATATAGCAATTTCCGGAGTACTTCGATAAGCTCCGAAGATGCGAGCCAAGATAAACAGAGCATCTGTGTTCAACTTTACACCACTAAAGATTCGATGACGTAAACGTAATGGAATAAACATTCACATGAAACAGTTATTAGGATCATTAAATAAGGTCAGACATACATTAACAAAGAGATTCCGAATTCGATACGCTCTGGGTCTGAGATGGCGAATCTAGACATAATCGTTAAACCGTGCCTACCCATCTAAGATTTCTAAATTATGAATCACGAAGAGATATCAATTCAAAAATTCCTCAAGATTTATTGGCTTTGGAATTAAATACCTACGTATGTTCTGACGCAATCTAAAGAGCTATCTAGACATTTAATGATAACATATACGAATATTCTTTATTACTTGCGTGGTAAAACTTCTAGTTGACAAGGTTGACGAAAACATGTCATGAAGCGACCTTAAAAACGAAAAAGGAGTGACTGGCTACTAGGCTGTCATTAACCAAAACAGGTATCGATATTCAAGGCCACCAGCACCCTATGTGGGTTTGATCAGATTTCAAATTAATTTATGGCCACGTGCGACTTTCAGCTCCATAAAGGTAAAGACATTAAATATGTAGCACTATTACTCCCAAACAAGCCTGGAAACATTATCGTTGATAAATTATGTGCAGAAACTAAAATTACAATATCGGTGCATGTTGGAGAGTAAACTGCAGTATCCTGCAATAAGCTAGGTGTATAATACGAGCGAAATTCGTAAAGAGGTCGCGAGTCTGCAAGCCGGTTGGGCAATGCGCCTGCGACACTGTATACCGTATGTCGATAATTTCCCTTTCAATGGACGGTTCATTCACAAAAACAAGACAGCGAGTCAAGGAGAGCATGGTATTTTTTACGACAAAAACTGTGATCAATATTAATTTGCTACGTCGAGATTTTAATCAGCTGTTTTGATTTGGTAAATGTCAATACCAAACGCTATGCAGAAAATGTTAAATAATGGCCAAAGCTTCCAAACGGGAGTCAAGAAGTTTAGAAGGTTCTGAGAAGGTTTCAATGAAGTAAATTCAGAATTTCAAACAATTCGCTATCAGCGTGTCATTGACATCGCGTAAAACCTTGATGTGTTCCGGCAGTTCAAAAGTGATAGTAGTTACGTGATTTTACGATTTGCTAACTATAGTTGTTAGTGCACACGGCATTTAATATTATAATTGAATCTAATTGGCTTGTTTATGGCTGTCTCGGTGTAATTAAAGGCGAAATGACACCTTTATTATGCAAATTGGTTTATTTAAAATCTTAGCATTATTTTCAATGTAAATGTCTGTTTTTATGGAGATTTTGGATTTCTCTCTTGATCACACAACATAACCACTAACCATCTGGTTGATAGGTTGTTGTCCAATGTCCAGTAACACTAACGACCTTTTCCAATATACTATCTGTCTGTTGTTTCGCTTACTAGAGGTAGGATTTTGACACTTACTTGTGAGGCTAATGTCTAAATTCTATCTCCAGTAAGCAAATCAACAACTGATAGAATATTGGATACGGCCGCCAATGGAACACCTTTAACAGAAATTCTATCACTACGAGACATCAATTGTCTTATTGTCGCCATAGAATCAATACCGTTGCCCAAATACAATGATCTATTCGCCCTTTCTCTAGCAAGGAGCGTAGAACATTATTGTCCAAACCCAATCGAGTGTAAGTGAACTTACTTCATGTGTTAATCACTGGAGTGAAAAAATATTAACTTAAGATATATGGACTTCAATCATTCATCATGCCTTCAGTTACTGTACCTTTTTATAAACCATTCACATTATTGTCCCTTTTTATAGTCCCGCTTCTGGGCGCAGGCCTCCTCTCGCATAGAGAAAGATTGAGCGTTAACCTTCATATTACGCCATATTTTGTCCCCTGTAAGTCCCCTGTGCACTCAAAAGTTTTTGAAGTGTATTGTTTTCAATTATTATGGATGTAATTTCCATAACAATGGTTTTATCATAAAAGTCAAGTACCTCGCTTCTTAGAATAGAACAACGTTTGCAATAATGGTAATTAATGAACAAAACAATAAGGCACTTATGATCTGAAGAGTATTTTAATTGGCAAGAAGAGAATCAGCGTTATTTATTTCATACTTACAGAGAAGACTCTCGAGAAAATAATTAAAAAAAATCAATAAGTAAATCTTTTTTCGTATATTAATTGCGTTTTTGGAGACCACGTACCAAAACAACTGCTTAACATTGAACCGTTACTGTTACATAATAAAGAACTCGTTAGCATTGACCGAATTGAACTCGCATCTCATAATCCACGCCAATATTTTTTCTTGCTTTAATTTATTTACAAGTGCATGTGATTTCGTCAGGTAAAAAATATTCTTACTTTTACTTTTCGAAAATCATTCTTATCATTCTCTTATGTGTTTTACGAGATGATTGATGACCAAACCAGTGGAACTCCTGGGGCTGCAGAATTGTTCGCAAGAGTTACCAAGACTTATTCATGTAAGTCTTGGTAACTCTTGCGAACAATTGCGGCCTCCATAAGGATGGGTTTAAGTCTATAAGTCTGACGCTCCCAAACGCTGCAGCAAGGAGATTTGTTCCTGATGATTTTTCACCTACCAAAAAAGCAGACTGGGAGAGAAAGTGTCCGAATTTTACTACCTAAACACCATTTATATTCCCTCAATTGCTTTTTGCGTTCCGGAGCCGTGGTAACTCTTTCCAACAACCCCGCAACCCTAAAGTAGGTTACATTAAATGGAAATACGTCAGCTGTTTAAAAGCTTAGAGGTTTAGAGCTTCGCATTTATAATATTCTGACATATCGTTTAAATAAGTTAGAGGAGGACGCTGCGGCATTTTGTAAGGTCGAACTGAAAGCAGTTACAGTCGTGAATGATGATATCTTACAAGAAAGTGGAGATTGTAGTCCAAACGGTGTAATAATAGAGGTTGGAGAAAATGGACGGAGGGATGGTAATGAATTGCCGATTCCTTCATAAAATATAGACCTTGTAATAGCAAGAAAAGCGCGGTTCGTGCGATGAGTAATTGAATAGCTTCTTCGTTTGCAGAATTGGTACTGGATCCGTATATTTATTATTTGTGCACTGTCCGTGGGTGTTTATGTAGGTAGGGATATTGTCAAGCAGTATTCCCAACATAGATTTAGTAATCTACCTCATCGGACCAATTCCTGAGATATTTTTTCCTTGCCGAAACGACAAAGAAAAATGTAATGAACAACCAAGGAGTTTGTTTACCGCAAAATGAGTTATTTACGCTTTGTTTAATAAAACAATGCACTTTAAGTTCACACAGCTCGTGCATTTAACATTGATGTCTTACTCATATCGCATGTACGATCTAAACAACTGTTATAAATTACAGCTACAGACTACAGACGTTCTTAGAACACGTGAGTCATTATTTGCTAAAGGATTCCGCGTATTTTGGGAACTGTCAGAGGTGGGATGCTGTTGAATTAATGGTCGTCTTATTTTTGAGGAAAAAACCTTGTTTATGTATGTTTAGAGAAGTACGGTTTCCGGTTGGTGTTATGTTAACACTTAAAATAAAAAGATTGAATTCCTGAAAGTGACTAGGTCTCTAAACGTATATTTCTTCGCAATTTTATCTCCCGGATTTTTTTGCACTTTCAAAAGGCATATTTTCTGGAGCTAACTAGAGGTCTTCAACTAACCGATGTACAGTTGCATGATGGTGTCCAGTAATTTATCTCAAATATAGCTCAAGAGCCGTTAACAGGATGAATGACAAACATCTTAGAGTAATTAATAGAATACGTCACGGTAATAACATTGTGCCAAGTTACCGTGATTAATACTAAGTTGGCGATATGGGGAGGGTTCCGTGGACAATGATCGAGATGTCCCACACATTAGGCAGACGGGAACTAATGGCTGTGTTGGCAAGGAATATGATATACCGTGGAATTGCTCGTGTTTTGTGCGGAAAACTTCCTTGTTTCATTTAAAGTTATGCTACAATATTCTAGTTTGTTAACCGCATGACCACATTTTACTAGAATCTAGAACATTTTCACAAAAACATGTAGTAAATGAACGTCGTTTCTAGGCGCCCGATAGTTAAATAACTACCCCTAGGGAATAACTATGAGCTCATAACTAGCAGTCCTATTCAGACCTTATCATATATACTCTATTCGACGAATACATTATTAGTGTATTTTTAGAAATGTGGCGTCAATACTAAATTCTGATAAAATAAAACATGATCTACGAAGGATTTAAATTTTAACAATCTAAATTCTTTGTAGATCATCAGATCAGGTTTAGAAAAAATATAAACTCCAAGAAAAAACACAATATCCATGATCGTTCAAGCACTAAAAGATGGCGTGTTGATCTTTGAAAGGCAGTAAACAAAACTAAAGTCCGGGAAAAATCAAGTTTGTTGTACGGGAGCATTGCATTGCCCTCAAAATAATTTTATTCTAGTTTTCAGTATTCGATGTTATGGCGTCGTCAACAGACAACCAGCCAGACATGCGGAAGAAAATACAGATAGTGAAGTCTAATGGCCAGTTTATGAGCACCTTTATCGGTGGTTTATCTATTCATTTTCCCTTAAAAATGAATAGATAACCTTTCGATAGCGAGACTCAGAAACCGGCCGTAAGTAATCTATACTTAATATTATAAAGCTGAAGAGTTTTTTGTTTGATCGCGCTAATCTCAAGAACTGCTGGTCCGTTTTGAAAAAATGTTTCAGTGTTAAATAGCCCATTTATCGAGGAAGGCTATAGGCTACTTTTTATCCGGGTGCGCCGAGTAGTTCCCACGAGATGCGGGTGAAACCGTTGCCAAAAGCTAGTCTAAAATAAAGGTACCGTCTTTTCTTCTGGATACGGGACCCTAACAATGGGAATGGATACTCACTTGCCAGACAGCACCAGTGATAAGCTGTCGACTTTAGTGACCTTCTCGTGCGCATACAGCTCGTGGCACTTCAGATGCCTTACGTTGCGCATGCACATGAGAACGCGACGGAACTGCCGCCTCGACACACGGAGAGGCTTGAACAGCGCCACGTATACCTGGGAACAATGGAGAAGATACTTAAAGCTTTATGAGCAAAGTTGGGAAAGTAGAGGATCCAAGTACTACGCAGAATAAAACTATCTTATTTTATGCACGTTGTGAGGATCCCTCTTTATGTTTATCGAGGATTGGCTCTTCATCTCAAGCCTTACTTGACTCTCAATGGGCGACTTTTCTAGAAGGTGGAATATGCAACATAAGTCAAAGCAATCTTGATGTATATTTTGTTACAAATTTATTACTACATCCTCTGTTGATGAACTGAAAGCTTTGGCCAGCATCAACATAATTTCATTCTATAAAAACACTAAAGGCCAACGAATTTAATACAGGTAATATTAAAACAAAAACCGCAGAGTAAAGTTCGATGATATGAAGTGACAAGTCACCAGCTCATCGCGTACCCACTGCGGCCTACTTCCGACACCTGACTGACAGCCCTCGGGAGAGATAGGCCATGATTTTATTTTTCATTTAATTTTAACCAGTTGCCAAGAGTGTTATTAAAGGCTAGAGGTAGATATAATAGATAAGAACTTTAACTTGGTAAGGAGTAATGATGAATTGCTTATTGATCGAGTGGTTTCTATATCACAAACGAGGTAGGGGTACATTATATTTCTGATACGATTTTGTAAGTCTCGCATACTTTAACAAAAGCTCAACAGGGGTGGTAAACTAAAGGCCCTGGTTTGCCTGCCAACCTCAAAACAGGTGTTATTCATACATTTTCATTCACAATAGTTTTCACGCAAACTCTCGACATTGAATGCAACCATTTATCACATTAAACAAACCGCTACCTTGACTTGTCAACTATTTGTTTATTAACGGGTTCAACTTAAACAATCCCGGCACTCAACTTGACAAATATTTACTTGCTTAAGTTATTATATAAGTCGGCCAAAGGCAGTTGCGATGTGTAGTAAAAAAGTTTGAGTTACATGCGAAGGGGATGGTAAACTTGACACCGAGGAAAACCCCATTGTGGTGTCACATGTCTTGTTAAATCAGCTGCAACCTAATCATAGCATGGCTAAATTCAGTTTTATGGAAAAATCTATATTGAAAATCAACTGCTAAACAGATTTCAAATTAACACCTCTGTGATTTGCAAAATCTTCCAAAGCATAGGAAGCAGGCTGATGGAAACCTAGTGAGTCATAAAAAGTAATAAGCCAGAGAGAAAAACATGAAAGAATATCGCACAATGCCCAAATCTACAGAAGTAAACAATCAAAACCCTCATTTGAAACGCAATATGCATACTTATTACTTTTTAAATAAAGTTTCATGTGTCACAGGTCAATATTTACTGAAGGCGGAGTAAACACGAGCCGGGCGGGCGAGATGAATATTTTTCTACACGGGCTCTGTGCTGACACAATAGCACCGAACAATATGGCGCACGGAATTTCGCCATTCACTAAAAAGGTTCTATTGTTTTGCTTCTAAACGTGGGCGGAAGTGCAGCTGCGCTTTTGCTGGATTAGGCTGATTAAAACGTTGGTAACAGAAAGAGGTCTTACGGATTTAGGGCATACGACAAAAGGCGACATTAATGAGCACTCCTCTCATTACTTCAAGACTTCCTGACTGTACGATATTCTAGCTATTTCTGAAGCAGCTTAATCCAGGATCACTGAACTTCGAACAAAGTCCAACTCAGTTTTAAAACATGAGTCATTCTCATTTTGAGCTGCATGCAAGTTTCAAGTTGCCAAGTTGCCTTTATGTGGCACATTGAAGCGTTGTTTGGATTCCTGGGATTAAATGCCTCATTCCAAAAAAGGAGTCAAGTCAATATTGGATTACTAAGCAATTATTTCAAATTGATTAATTAGCACGACAGATGTTTTAGTGCACACATGGCCATGGGACAATGAACATTTGAATCTCGTTGGTAGGCGTGTTGGATCGCAGCTCTATAAATAGTATTCTAAGAGGAGCTTGTTTATTAATTCACTTCTCAGAAATTTTCGTCGACGCCTACCAAAGTAGAGACCAATCTTACTTTATACTTATGAAGGCTTGTGAAGAGACCGTGATTGTAAGAATGTAATTGGTAGGAGAGCACTGTAATTTGGTTGTTTGCCCTAGTTATCAAGCGCCATGTCAAATATGACTCAATATCTTTGTATAGCATGTCATTATTTCTAGTACAAATATGAATTTAGCTTTCTATTTCCATATTTGCTTAGTAACCACCCTCATAAAAATTGTATAACCTATTACATCTTTTACTTCACGGCTAATTTGTGATCGATAACATGATTTGTTTCAGAGATTTTACATCAAGATATCATATGATTAATGTGGGTTGTTACAGATAAGGTAACCGTGAGAGCATAGTTCAGGATTTATTATCATTTAATATCGAAGGTTAAGCGATCGTTACAATCATAATTAGAGTATCGATGTTTTAGTCATTAGCAGCAACTCTATCCATGCGTGTATTTAATTTTGGAACTGCAAATAACTAATGTTTGCGTCGACTAACGAATTCGAATTATTCAGGTGAATATTTCAGCCCCATTAGAAATGTTTGGAATCATAGCTAGGTCGGAGCATTGGTGGTCACGCGCGCCAATTTCGTATTGCCCTGATAACCAAAACAGGAAAAGTCCTTTAATGGTACACTGATAGGCTGTTACAGTGGTTGTTAATATGCAACGTGACATCTAATCGATGTAGCAGACGGTATCGGAATACAAATTAAATGTAAACATGGTAGGGAAGCGATGTGAGGACGCAAACATACGGGACAAACAGGAGTATTACTGTGGTATTACTGGCACACGTTGTGATCCGTTCCTATTTTCTATACTGTATGCCAGAGCAGACATATTTGATGTGTGGACTTAAAAGGAACGTATGTAGGAAAGTTTCTGGCAGCTAATATGAAGTTGCCCTGAAACTGAAATATATATGGTCACATAATTTTCAAAATTAAACAAAGAGTTTAAAATGGAATATTAAGTGACGTGTCTTTTTTGTGGACGTCATTCCATGATGGTTATAGGACAAGCTTTGTGTTTATGCCATGTCTCGTAGACTTCCTATGTATGGTTCTGAACCACTTACCTTATAAAGAAGTTCATATTATGATTATTATTTAAACTATGCTTGTTTATACGACGAACAATTCCGTGAAACCTCATTACGAGAATATTTTTCAATGAAACATGCCTTTGTAACTCATTCTGTAATATTTTAATCCCTTCTTATGGCAATGCATCATGCGTGAGATTAATTAATGTCCTTTGGGATTTTGCAAATTAAATATAACTTCATGATATCCTAAGAAAACATGGACCACTTTCGCAGCCTATATCCCAAAACACACTGTCTCACTTCTGGAATAAGTAGACAAGGAAATAAATTTTCTTAATGCTCTTTGGAAGTCCTTACTCATGTTGTGCGTTAGTTACTAGTCCCTGAGGACCACTGACTTATTCGCTTAGTTCCCGACTCAAAGGTTCGGGTTTCTATCCAAGTTTAGAAGTTATACGATGTCGGATATTTACCATCCTATTAACAGATTGGCACGTCTTTCATTGCTGTAATTTTTCTTTGTAAGATATTTTAACATAATTTGAAAGATAGTTTTGTCTATACTAATACTATAGGTACATATACATACTAATATAATAAAGAGGATAATGTTTTTTTTTTGGAAAGGCTCCGATAAAGTACTAAATACTGATTCCTTTATTGATTTAATTCCCTTCGTCATGTTTCTCATATACGCATTTATAGTCTCATAGGTGAGCCTAAAGCAATTTCATGTGCTGATGAATGTGTCATAGCAGAGCAAAAAGCTTTGTTCGATATCTAGAGAAAAGGTACTGCTAAATTGGGTTTAGATTGTCAATATCTGATTAGGGTAGAATAGAGTGGTTTTCTGAGAAAGGCACTTAGCACGAGGAACTTACTCGGAATTCTAATCGAGATATCGTTTCATCAGCATTTCGATTCGCGCCCTTTGACCTATTTGTTTAAGAATTTGGTTACAGGATTCAAATAATTTGGAACGTTATATGATTCTAAGAATACCAAAAATACACTCAGTACAGTATTTCAGGAAGGAACAAAACAAATCGTGCGAACAGGAAACTTAGACAAAACGCGTAACTTAGCAACGGAGAAATTACAAACCTCTACAAAAGATCCAATAGCAGATTACATTTCGCTTTTCAATTGGATAACAAATAAAATTGGGGCTAAACATAGATATTTACACGTAACTAAAATAAACTCAGAATATAGTGCCACCACATTTTCTGTGCAGTTGACAGCGATCAGTTTTCAAGGGATGACTGACTGACAAGAACTGTCAACTGCAACAAGAACTGTGCAACGGTCAGAATTCAAATAAATTGATTCCCAATAGACTGACAAACTGTGTCACACCTGGTTACTTTGATAGCATTAAGAAGACCAGATTGATGCAATAGAGAGTAACCTATATTCAGATGTCATTCAAATGACTGTATCCAACCGAATTCTCAAGTAGCTGCACCTGAATGCGTAAACGCAGTAACATTGTACAATTCCAAAGCTAATAAGGCCAGTCTAATGACTTCGAGCACGGCGACAGGTCTCGTCATTAACACAAATCATTATTTGATAAAAAAAAAACCTGTTATTGTCATGTTTAGAACATTTGGTCTTGCTAATTGAGGAGCTCATTATTAAATAGCAATCAATCAATCAAGATTTAGCTGCGCTTGCTGAAGTACGTCAGACCATTGGTGCTTTTAGCAAGATTTTCATTCGTACCTTCGATGAGCGCGTAATTCTGTTATGCTAGATGCTATAAACTCCATAGTTTTGCGATTAGAGATCGAATTTTGGCTTTAGCACTATATAAATTATGTAAATTATAGATAGGATTCAGAAATTGGCCACAAGTCATATCATTCGCAGGCTTTTGTTTGACGTTATAAGTACTCTGAAGGCAGAAAGTTGGACAACCAGTGGAACTATATACCTTCTTTATTACTTATCTGTATTAGACTAGACTGAAAGATATTGCTTCGACCCCAAATATGTCCAGGGAACAGGGCAACAAAAAGAAGAAAATTAGTTTAGACGATCCGATCATGCGGTAACAGTCTCGGTAGCTGAGAGGATTTGTGATATTAACAAAGTATAAAGTATAACACTAACAATAATTATCCAACATACCAAAGTTCTCGAGTATCTCAGCATGGTAGTTACAGAACCAAACTTGGCTCGAGTACTGTTAAGTTTTAACCCTTAACTGAGAATTAAGATACAACAAGTTTATGTGCAACGCGGAAGCTGTGTTGTGCTTCAGATGTAGACATTTCTACACAATGCCTTGCTTAGTTGCACAGATTTTAAAAGACTCACGTTGGTTCGGAGGTCAAAATATTATTTGTAGCGAAAAAATGACAATGTGTAGTACCTTGGAGACGCAGATAGGCCGAATAATGTAAGTAGTGCCTCGGGGATGCGAGTAGAACCACAGTGGATGATAATAAAGCCATAAAGGGATCCTAATATAAGATTCTACAATATGGGTCGCGGCCTTGGTACACAAAAGGCTCGTAAGAAACACGGTGGGTTCTAGTCAGTAAAAGTTAGACATTCCCTCACGCTGCACCCACAGCGGAAGGGGTCATGTGATGATCTCCCACCGAAAAAAAAAGGATCCACAATATTATGGGATATGTGGAGAGACAGAATTAATGCAGGCTAGGTCTCCTCTAGATCTCATTTGCTGTGAGTTACGTTTTCAATTTTAAAAATGTCATATTCACTTCAAAGCAAATGGTGAAAATTTAAAGACTTCCTACGCGTTTTAAATTTGAAGAAAAAAAATGAAAAATATTGATCAGTAGGTAAGAGCTGAACTTCCGATACTTCTACACTTTACATTGTCTTACGTTCAGACAAATCTTTAGCAATAAAGCTCATTACCATCAGACAAATGGTTCCCATAATAACAACGTACGTGCTATCAATCGAGAACTTCACAAATTAGACTAAACTGTTAGCATTGCACACGTAAAAGATTGTAATCACAGATCACGTTATTCATATGCAAAACCATTGCCATCTGTCTACCGACGCTACAGTTCTAAAGTTGAACCACAAACTTTAAAAAGAAACTCATGCAAATAATTCAAATTGAATTTAGTACCTCTAATCTTATCTAATCTCAGAAACAGCTGGACCCGTAACAGTAATCAATTGTGACAAATCCTACAATCACTTCGTTTTATCAACCCAAGGAATTAGGTAAGCAATAGGCATAGGTAAAAGCGAAACAGCAGTTCAAAGTTGGATAAAATTAATTCAAAACCTAAGAAAGTTTTTGTGAATTACTACTTGCGGAAGAGCAATATCGTTAGCACGAAATTCTCGTTCAATTCAGATTAAAGTAAAAAGACTGGCAACCGTACACCATTGTTAAGTAATTAGAATTGACAAAAAGGTCGGCATTGAGGGCTGAAGAACAATAACCATTGACAACTGAGAAAGCCGTGAACTGACAATGTGCCGTTTTCTATTGAATTCAGATGCAATTATTTACTTCCCTGTGACTCTATAGGAGTTCACGATAGCATAGATACAGTATTTGAAACAGTTACAGTTGGATACCTGTGTACTGAAAACTGATCGCGTTATTCTGACTATTCTATGCTCAGGTAGAAAAACGTTTTTATGACAAGAGGCAGGACCGCATGCACTTGACTTTGAGAGATTAGGTAGTCGTGGTACAGGTTGGCCATTAACATGGGCAGGTAAAGGCTCCTAGCAAAAAATGATGCACCAATATTGGCGCCAACCAACCAGACCGCGTTGAAGCCAATATTTGTGTTGTGATATTTCACAAACATTGTTATCGTTATTCAAAAGACGTTGAAAACTGCAAACAAACCTAGTGAATATATGAATGTGTACTTTCTCAGCTGGCGGAATATCCAATTTTGCAGTGTTCCCAATGCGACTTTCTGGTGAATAATTTCGTTGTTTGACAGCAAATTCGCCGCGGTTGCAACTTTATACGGTGAGACATTTCAATGTAAGAAAATCTGCTGGAACAAACTTAATTGTGATCTATTTATTTCACAGGACATGTTTAAAAACTCTTCAGACAAGTTTCCATACAAGAGTACGAGAACATTTAACAAATTACGTGTACTGAAATACAATTTCCAAAGCCAACAAGATAATCGAGGAACAACCCAAGATAACATTTATTCTGTCGAAACATGAACAAATCCAATCAAATGTAATGGATTCAATTAAAACTGTATATTAATTGCGGCATTGTTGAGAATTCACTGTTCTCTAATTGGTCCTGCGAGGGATTTGGTCCTTCTAGTCAAAAAACCAATGTAGATTTCGTCGTCCTCAAATCTAAAAGTAAAAGCTCAATCTCAGCTGTTATTCTCAGAGAAGGTCCAACATATAAGAAGATTCCTGCAATTTGTGTTACAAGCCGCAGCACAGACGGCAGAACCAATAAACCAATCACAGGCGCACATAGTAGCAGCATTTGTAGGCAATATTGGCATCGCTATTAGGGTGCAACATACCTTTGCATAAAATCAATAGATTCGTTACCAAACACCTCGGCTGCGGTCGCGTGATTCTACTACAACCTCATTATGGAAATTCCTCGTAAATTTTTGCTCGGAATCATTAAGAAAGCGTTATGAGGATAACGACCTTTGAACGATCCAATCGCCTTAGTTTTTCGCGAGCCACAAATCTCCTGTCGTGTGATAAAGCCGAAATATCGGGGTAAACTTAAGTGCAGGCTTTGGGCACTCCATCAGGCTCAAACTTTTGATCTCGCTGTGATATTAAAGCGACGTCTCTTCCGACGACAAAGCAGAAGCTGACAGTAGGCGGATTATAATGATTATTTGCCTGTCATCTCACGCTCTGAACTTTAAATAATTCAGTGAACACGTAACTAAGGTGAGGAGGCAGTTAAACATGTTCGTCCAATTGTTTACTCGGACACAATAACGCAACAGTATTACGCAAGCAGGGAAAGTAGGTAGTAGGCTTACGAACTATGAGTCTCCTACGTTTAAATAGCTATTTGTTGGTTTTTGAGTTTTAGGGTTGACCCGACTTTGAAACTACATTTATCAAGTCAAAAGTTATTTGAAACTTTAAGGACAGGGCCTATTAAAATTGACTAGGTATAAAATATGTATTAGATGTGGCGATAATTTCGAGTTTGTCTCGCGTCACGGCGATGCATGTCGTATCTGTATCAAGCCGCTTTCCCGCAGCGTGTAGCTAGATCCGTACTGCGGATAACCGACACATACACGTGTCGTTGCTCTCTCTCCACACTGTACCATCAATCCTACCCATTAATAATTCAAAATACAACAGATTCTATTTTTTCCCGAAAGCACAAGTTCGGTTGCAAGCTATTACGTAAAAGCGGTGTAGTTGCCAAAAATCCGACCAGAGCGCACGAACCAGCTATGAACTAATAGCGTAAGCCATAGCCTACAATCTTTATTCCTAAAGAAGAACATACGTAAGTATTTTTATTATCTCGGTTACTTCGGTTTGTTGAACATCCCGAGATTTTACGAACAATATTCGAACAAGTTTATAAAGAGGAAATCGGATATCTCGCCGATATAACAGCCAAGAACTGCAAAGTTGTGTGCTCCATCACAAATGTGAAACTTTAAGTACGTTTAACCCTCGATGGGTGGTGAGTGAGGCGATGACGTCACTAGCTGAAAGGGCATTCACACCGTCTTGCCCCACTGACCTCTGGGTATACACTGAAAGGACTGCTGGCGCTCTAACCATTAATCCCCCGTCGAAATGCGGTAAGCTGACATTTTAAATTCAAATCTCCGCCGTTCATCAGGCAGAGACTTTGATTTTATATTTCCAATGATTATTTCATTATCGCATCGGCGGCTCCAGATAGCGAAAATGCCAGCAAAGTTTCAGATTTAGTTCGAAAATGGTTTGCATTATTTATATTTGAATTAACTATTCGATAACACTGATAGTTTTGTATGAATAGGGCTTAGCTTGTTAATGGCTTTCTAGTCAGCATTTAACAGGCAATTTATAAGATAAACGATTATTAAATTAATGAGGCTTTTAGTATGGAATCGATTTGTGGCGCGATACGGAGCGTGTTAAACGATTTATTTTGCGGCGACGGCGTAGTGTGGGGGACTTATTTTGTGATCCAGAAGCTCTTTGTTTCAATGTGACACCCTTGTACTTGAGAACAGGGGCGTCAGCATTTGTGCAACAGCTACTTAACCTGTCCAATGGGCTGTAGCCCTCAGAGGCATCGACAAAATCATTGAACGCGTGGAGTGGCTTCAGTTAATTATTCAGGAGTTTTGAGTGTCTCGTTTACGTCGCGGAATTATTTACTGGTGCCGTCCGATCGGATATCGAGTCAATGTAGTCAACAGTCATATGTGAATTTAAACACTAATAAATTTTCGAATAATCACGGGACGAGCGAAATGTAATTTTAACCCTTTGGGAACGGATAAGGGTGACCATGTTTTTATCAGGACTCTTTTGTTACCTCAAATGTGGGTAAGCGAAGACATGTCCTTTATAATGAAGCCATTTGCTTTGGAAATGAGAAGTTTATTATTCTATTGATAGCTTAAAATAATAGTCGTTTTATTGAGACGTCTACCGTCATTATTAATGGCGACATAATCAGAAACGGCTGATTTGAATATCGAGCTATAATAAAACCCAGAATTACGAATACTATAATCAGGCGATAAAACACGGGTGTCATATTACTTCATTCTGCACGTGTTTTAATCTCCGATAAAATCAAAGCCTATAATATTAACGCATACTTTTACGATTAATAGGCAAGGCGGCGAATTAATTTTATCGCAGTTTTAGCTTGTAAAGATTACGTTAAACCCGGCAGTACGATATAACATGACTCATTTCAATCATTAAGGATTATTACGAAAACTAAGAAAAAAAAATTTTTTTAAGCCACGCAGCGATAGCATAACTACTGCTGAATATTCCACAAATGGAGATAGATTGCAGTAATAAAAATATAGATATTTTTAGGTAAATTCATTCTAAGCTGAACAAATAACGGCGTAATTGAGTAAATGCGATCAGACTCGATAATTGCGGCCGTATTACTCTATATCGATTCATCGTGTATAGCCTACCTACTTTACCTACAATCAACTGATATTTCGTGTGCAGCAAAATGTGTGAAGTGCCCTCCAATGGCAGCTGATGTAATTTGCATTTAAAATAGAGCATTCGCTGACAATTCCGACATTAATACAACAGACAAATAATAAAAATCTTATTTTCACAGAGCAGATAAAGGAGATATTTTTAGAAATATGACTGTGTTGTTGTTTGTTTACTTCGTTTTTCGCCCTTCACTTTGCGAGA
Source organism: Heliothis virescens (assembly GCA_002382865.2). Classification (NCBI taxonomy): domain Eukaryota; kingdom Metazoa; phylum Arthropoda; class Insecta; order Lepidoptera; family Noctuidae; genus Heliothis; species Heliothis virescens. Next base: position 13,313,961 of record NWSH02000437.1, on the reverse strand, counting down.
TATTTGTAAACAAACGTCAAAGGAACTGTGATAGATCCTTCACAGTAATAAGCAAAAATTGTTTTAATGAATGGTTTAAGAGGCTTTTTCTAGCATTTTTTTAAATACTTAAGGTGCTTAGACCGACATATTTATTAAAATAAAACTTTTACAAAATATTACTATGCTCAGTAAAAAAAGTGATCTGCCAAATGTGTTGTTTTTTTTATCTACTTGAAATTCATCATTGAGGTAAATCACGCATTTTTTTCATGCTGCCTATTACTGTAGATACATAAAATTATCATGAAACTAACACTCCATATCATTGACATTATAAAACAAGAACATTGCAGTTATCTCTTGTTTAACAAGGCATTACCTAGGTATATTAGAATAAAACTTTCATCATGATTGTTCAAATGACATCATAGGAGAAACTTATGAAAAAAAATTATGTAATTTTTCAATATGCTACAATTAATTAGTAGTTAAAAAATAACTCCTGTATAGAACAGGTTTGGAACTCAATTTTGGTAAAAATAAAATAGGGAATATCCCAGGTAGTAAATGACTTTCATGAACTTTCACTTTCAATTAAACTACTTTTTGGATTGTATAGATTTTCAATTTACTTTTCAGTTGCATTGTATAATTTTATCAGCTTACTATTGTTATGTAATCCAATGTTTGTGATATTTTTTTTTTTTTT